>JAJOZX010009915.1:0-135118 GCA_023014485.1 Bathynomus jamesi | reverse complement strand
CTAACAGACGTTAAAGACATAGAAAGTTCAAATTCTAACCAATGGCCGATATAGCGCAGCCTTCCAAAGAGACACATTTCACGAGACACAGTGACTTGTCCAGATTAATGTATCAATTGAAGATGGAGAAATTGGCTGAAAGGTCCCCAGACATGTGCTATATTTACAGTAATATAGTGGAGCACCAGTTTGTTGGGGATACCCAGGCACGCCTGCTGCGCATTGCTCACATCCCCAACCATAGAGGAAGGAGTTTGAGTATTACATATGACAGACCCCATTATGTGAATGTCGCAACTAATTTAATAACCAATATCTCAATATATATAAGAACGATTGAGGGTGAAAACTTCCCATTCGGTAACGGGAGCTTAACAGTGAAGCTACACTTTCGACGCACTGAGTTATAATGGATAGAAAGCCTTTCACCGTCTATCGAGGGGTGAGATACCAGCGCGGTAGTGGACTTGGATCCATTTTTTCATCCATACTACGTACGGCTGTTCCTTTGCTGAAGAGGGGTGCCAGATACCTTGGAAGGAAAGCGCTACAATCAGGCCTTAACACTGCAGAAGACATATTGGCCGGGGCTAAACCTAAAGAAGCTCTAAAAAAACATTTAAAGCGTACACGGGACGAAATCATCAAAGATGCAAAGAGAAAAATGCGTGGTGGCGGGAAGAAGAAGAGGGCTCCCCGGAAGAAGAAGGGGTCACGTGGTATTAAACGTAAAAGGCTATCAAAAAAGAAGTGCTGTAAGCGAATGAAACCTATGGTTGACCACTTTTTTGACTGATATAAGCTAAGGACATTGATCTCATGAATCATAGTTTGTTTACCACTTGTCGAGAGAGGAGTCACTATTTCGCCATGGCACGCTTCATCCACCCATGTAGTTCACAATGCTGTAAATCGGAGCTGTCCCTTTTTGAGCTCCTCCAACCCAAGTTTCTATTGAGCACAGTGACTTTATTACAATTAACCCTTTAAACACAATTAGTTCCCCGAGTGCACCTATAGAATTCGTGATACCCAGCTCAGGCCTTACTTTTTTGATCCAAGCTGTGTGCACATGTACGCTAAGCTACGTATAGCCCATTCTGATGGAACGGTCTGCGATGACAAATATGCTGTATACCCTGAAACAAACTTTCTGCACTCCATATTCAACCAGTGTGACGTATATTTAAATCAGACCAACATATCGGCAGGCACGGGGTACTATCATCTACGAGCCTATCTGGAAAATGTCCTCAACTTTTCCAAAGAAGCGAAGGCTACCTTTTTAAGTGCCGAGGGATATTATCAAACTAAAGATGAAAATAGTATAAAGGACAAATTTAAAAATTCTAAAAAGAAAATATACGAGTGTTTTGGACGGTTGCACACAGATTTCACTTTCCAGGAGAAGTTGCTTGTCAACGGGGTGGATATGAAAATAAAGCTCACCCGCACGAGTCCTGAGATCTGCTTAAATCTGGATGCTGATCAAGAAGAGGGTGCAAAGCCCGTTGTGGTTCACATTATGGACACATACCTCCGCGTACGGCGAGTGAAATTAAGTTCACCAAAACAACTAGAAATTGAGAAAAATTTACTAAACGCTACAGTGAAATATCCTATTAACAGAGTGCAAATCAAACTATATACGGTTCCTGCAGGGTTGGCATCGAAGCAGATAGAAAACATTGCCCTGGGAAATCTTCCTAAAAGGATATTAATCGGCATGCAGGACCAGTGCCTTTAAATTCGAGAATTTCGGACTTAAAAATATAACTCTATACGTTAATGGCACTGCTTTGGGTGGAACAATGGGTACGGACTATTCATCAGACGCTGTGTTACCTCTTTGTGCCAGAGCCTATAGTAATCTGACCCATATTGCAGGTGATTGTGATGAGCTTGGTAATGGGGTAACGCAGGAAGAATTCATTGATCAATTTAACCTTTATCCGTTTGACATTACACCTGACTTATCTGCTAGCGTAAATACCCATTTAACCCCACAGCAGAGCGGAAACATCTCAGTGCGGCTGGAATTCGCCAAGCCTATAGACGCTCCTATTAGTGTACTAGTATATCTCGAATCGCAAGCCCTAATAGAAGTAGATAGATTTAGGAGCGTTATCACTGACTTTTAAAATGGATGCTAATACACTTCAGAAAGTAATGGACGAGTCACACGTTCCAAATTTATCGGCGTGTTTGCGAAGAATGAAACATTGAGTTTGCCAAGTACGCGAGAATGCGGTAGTCTTATTGTGAACACAGATCATCGGTAATGAAGGGATTCACTGGATCGCTGTCTATTTTAAAAATAGACAGCGCCTGTACTATTTTGATTCACTCGGTACTCAACCCTGGAGTGACCCTATTATTGTAAAATTTCTCGCTCAGTTACATATTCCCGAAGTTGTATGGAACCCATTTCGCATACAAGGATATTTTACTAATGTTTGCGGAATGTACTGCGTCTCATTTCTCATGCATATGTCAGTGATAAAGAATTTATAAATTTTTTAAATTTATTTGACCCGTGTCACACTCGCCGAAACGATGAAATGGTATGCAGACAGATAAAAATCCGTTTTCCAATTGTACGTACTCGTTGTATAGTATAATGTTTTTGTTCGTATATTTGTAACGTATATTCTGTAGTTGTTATTGTACTGATTTCTTTCATTTAATAAATTTATGAAAATATATTGTCTTCTTATCCCAAAAAGATCGAAAAACACTTACATTATTTCGGTGTGACATTGCTGACTGATCAGTATATCCTCCCATCACGAGATTCTTCAAAAGATTGTATAACACGTGTCAAATCCTCATCGGACCTTAAAGGAATAATGTTCATTCTTTTAAAACATATACAGAGTATACAGACAGATCCCCATTATGTGAAGATATCTTTGGTTCGAGGAATAACATTGATTGCCATAAAAAATTTCGATTTTAGCATAATGGGGTAAAACCAAATAACATTGATTGCCATAAAAAATTTTTGGCGAGTATCTATTTGACGAGATACTACAACTCTCCATATATATATAAAATCGAATTATAGACACTTACATTTCTATGGTAGTCCCTTGCGTCGGATTGTAAGGAGCGTCACTGCAAATATCTTCAACGGTTTGCGTTGGAAATAATTCATCACGGTCAATCGCGAAAAGACTAATTGCGTTAATGCTGCAGTGTCACTTTCTTCATACAATTCCGGGGAGACGTACAGGTCCATGGTGGAGGATGTGTGACATTGCTGACTGATCAGTATATCCTCCGTATCCGAGATTCTTCAAAAGATTGTATAACACGTGTCAAATCCTCATCGGACCTTAAAGGAATAATGTTCATTCTTTTAAAACATATACAGAGTATACAGACAGATCCCCATTATGTGAAGATATCTTTGGTTCGAGGAATAACATTGATTGCCATAAAAAATTTCGATTTTAGCATAATGGGGAGTAAAACCAAATAACATTGATTGACAAAAATTTTTGGCGAGTATCTATTTGACGAGATACTACAACTCTCCATATATATATAAATCGAATTATAGACACTTACATTTCTATGGTAGTCCCTTGCGTCGGATTGTAAGGAGCGTCACTGCAAATATCTTCTACGGTTTGCGTTGGAAATAATTCATCACGGTCAATCGCGTTAAAAAGACTAATTGCGTTAATGCTGCAGTCACTTTCTTCATACAAATCGGGGAGACGTACAGGTCCATGGTGGAGGGAATGATTATTCACTGACGCGAAAATAGCTACTGTTACTCCCAACTGAAAAATATCCCCTTTTATATGCACAATCGCCAAGCTCCGCCCCAAAAGACCAGATGTTCGTAGTGATTGGCTGCCGATGTAGCTGGGTGGAGCTATGACGTGTACCAATCCGCTATAACGGGACCGGACGAGTAACATATATATATATACATATCACAAGATGTTTAAAAGACTGTAATATATAATTATAGTAAACTTAGGTCAAGATAAACTAGTTATCCATAAAAACCTAATTGGTTTTCTATAATTCTGTTTTCTATGGTTGGCTGAATAGGCTAACTACGTTATTTGTTTCGTCGGATTGTGTTTTGGCTAATTTCAAGTTTTAAATGAATTGTTTCAGAAATTTTCGTTATTCGTGACTTAAATATTTATAATAAAAATTAAGTGTGTAAAATTATTTATTTAATAAACAGAATTTAATTGGATTAACTACCGTCATATATATTGTGGTAGACTATTTAAATAGATGATTAATATATGGTTTTTGCTATCTGGGACACATGGCGCTATCTGGCAACTGAATACATTGCGCTATCTGGCAACTCAGCCAGAATAGAGGTTTATAAAAGACCGAGAGACGACTGACGGAGTCATTCAAACTCGGCTCCCAGCCGAGCAAGGACCTCTGGTCCTTCTCTTTCTGGCCCTTTGGGAAACCCCTTAGAGGCCTCTTAGGTTAGGAAAACGAAAATAACTTGGTGGAGAACTCCACCTCCAAGTTGCGTGCCTTGCAATCAAAGGCCACTACTCTTTTTCTCTCTCTCCTTCAGGTGTCTCTCTCTCCTTCAGGTGTACCCCTCCCCCAATCCTTCAGGTGTACCCCCCCCTTGGCTCAGCCAACTGGCTGCTTCAGCCAACTGGCTGATTAGGAGCCTATAAAACAACGCCTACTCGGCTGAAGTCTTAATATGCACTTGGCTCCTGCCAGGTGAACACCTCTCCTCCTTTCTCTCCTCTTTTCTCTCCTTTCTGGCCCTTTGGGGGGAATAGCTTGGGGGAGAACTCCGCCTCCAAGTTGCATGCCCCTTACAACCTAGGTTGGCAACAAAGGCCAGTACTCTTTTTTTTTTTTGCACACCCCCACACCCCTTTGCAACACCCCCACCCCCATTTGCAACACCCCCACACCCTTTGCAACATTGCAACATTACATAATAACTTACAACATTCTTGCAATCCCCTTTTGCGGCTATCCTACTGACGTCCACATTATCTTTGTGTTGATCACTCCCTCTATTTATATATAGAGACATACTGTATATAGATATATATACAGAGTATGCAGGGGATAACGTGTCTCAGTCCCAGCTATGGTAGTTGTCTTAGAATTAACAGTCCCAAGTGCAAGTTACGTTAACACCTCCACATAAACTACTCTGGACTAAAATAGCATACGTGAAGCCCTTACCCAGAAACCATTTAAAAGGTGTGATTTAAAAGCTCTCTCTCTCTCTCTCTCTCTCTCTCTGATCACACCGCATCCCATCAGAGGTCTTCAGCAGGGACATCGGCAATGTATCCATATAACATTAATAATAACCGAAACTCGGGGAAAATATACTCTCTGCCTTCCGCTCTATCCCAAATCCTTTTCTCTTAGTAACCTCTTAATGCAAACTAATCTATCATATTTTGCGACTTTTTAACTCTGGTAGGATTCAATTCCATTCCTATAATGTAAGAGATACTTAAATTCATGTGTGTATTATGCCATATGATGTGCGTAATAAATAATCATTTTAAATAGTTGGAGCGTTCAAGGTCATCTGTAATAATCTATAGACTACTCCTCAAGCCCACTCTCAACACTTAGATTCCCCTAAGACACAGGCGTCTTCAAGTAACATGAATGCGTAGAGATGTAAGGTGTTAGATTCCATATTATATAATTTATGTGCTAGGTTTAAGAACGCTGGCATTGAAGGATGGAAGGAAGGGACAGTAAAAGCGATAATAGGTTTAATGAAGGAAGTGGAATGAGGATGGAGGTAAGCGTTGCTATGTCGAAGGAAACGAGGTTGGGTGGGGAATTACGAAGGGAGGAGGAAAGGAGAGAGGGGGCTAAAATGAACGGGGATGTGTTAAGGTAGAGGAGAGAAATTCATATGAAATGCTAAACACAAACTCAAATATTTATTTTAATGCTCTAGACCTAGAAAGACAAAGAGAAAAATACCTGAAACTAACAATGAATTGACAGAAACAGCAGAGTCTGGTCTTAGACGCACTGATAGGTTTAACGTATGTGGCTAGAGGCCGCCACTCAGAATTGCCACTACTACCTAAGTCATAATAAGGTTATTTACTATGACAGAGTAGTCATGAGTAGTTATGGAAATAAAATATGATTATACTGTTGATGGCTGACTATATTCAGTTGGGGTATAAACTATTGCTGACAATCTTTGGATCCTTGGCTTTTAAGACGAATTTTTTATGCATATGTTCAACAAAATAGGAAATTGGCTGATTATTATTACCATTCGAAGTGTTGGTACCCTTCACAACCGAAATCAATTTCAGAAGGGGTGCATGGTACCGTCATTTCCTTTAACGTCCCCGCACGCTTCACATAAGCCATTTACACAAAGATGGAAAGGCCGTCTGTGCACCACGAGACGACCCAGGCAATGCGGGGAGCAATGGTGACATTGCATGAATATGGTGTGCCAATAAGAGAAATATCAAGACGACTAGACGTTCATCGAAGCACTGTGGAACGGTGGATTCATCGGTATGAAGCAGAAAACTCAATCGCTACTTTGCCGAGGTCTGGTCCTCCGTGTTCAACATCTCAAGAGGAAGATGTTGCGATTGTTAATCATGCCAGAGAGTATCCGTTTGTTCCAGCGCATATTTACAGACACCTGAACCTTCGTTGTAGCGCAAATACAGTGAACAACAGACTTCACGAGGCAGGGTATTTTTCTCGCCGTCCAGCTATAAAACCTGCATTGACGATTGAGCATAAAGAGGCGCGGATGGGATTTGTCTTGCAATACTTGCCGCAGGAGGAAGAATTCTGGAGAAAAGTTGTGTACTGTGACGAAAAAACATTTTCAACAGATAGTCATGGTTCCCTGCATTGTTGGAGGCAGCGCGGAAAACGCTATAAAGAAGGAAATGTTTTCCCGAGCAAACGTAGTGGTCACACCAATCTCGGTGTGTGGGGCTGGATGTCTGGCTATGGTGTCGTAGAATTGACTCAAGTAGATGGACGCTTTACTGGACAGCAATATTGTCAGATACTGGAAGAGGTGCTGCTACCCAGTGTTCGTGCGTATCTGGTTCCAGCGCCGGAACCATTTTACTTAATGGAAGATAACAGTCCCATTCATAGGAGTAACGTTGTGAGAGCGTGGTACGAAGATCACCCAGAGATTATTAATCTAATTCTGCCACCACGTTCTCCTGATATGAATCCGATTGAAAACCTTTGGGCAATAATGATTAACGAATGGGAGCAACGCAATGAAAGAACATTTGAAGCACTTTTAGCTCACACGAGGAATAGTTGGGAGAGCTTACGCCGAGCACCAAACATTCCCTACAATCTGGCCTCTTCTATGCCGCAATGATTGCAAGAAATTATTGATGCCGGAGGAAGCTATACGAAATACTGATGTTAAAGCCATGACGTAAATGTGTATCGAATATATATTTATGTTAATATAGAATTATATTATATTTTTGTGTTGACAACTATAAAAGTATATATTGTGACCATGAAAAACTCTTATCCTTAGTTAGAATCTTTTCTTGCAATGTCTACGCTCGTGGAAATGATAATATATGCATTGTTGAAACAAACTATGAGAAGGTAATAGTTTCAGGAAAAAAATAAAAACTGGCAACATCGAGGCCATCACATTAGCCCTGTTCAAAAATCAACTTTTTCTTATTTTCATAGGTTTCTGTACTTTTTCCCATGCTTTTTGACCTGAAAAGGCCGAAAATCACAACCATTTTGACCTAGGTTGTTGGGAAGCATTGCCGCATGAGCTTTAAGTTTTCTGCTTTGAAATCGGCCAAAGCACCAGTTCCGGGGTCCCTTGAATCATGTTTTGCACTATAACTTTTTATCTAAACAAAATAGAGCAACAAAATAGGCACCAAATTAAAGTGTTTTTAATCCTCTTTCTAACTTATACAATTATGATAGTCTTGGAACAAGAAATGGCACATTGGTACATACAAAGATTCAGAAATATCACAAAATTCGTTTTTCTCACACTCAAGGCAGACAGGCGCCTTATTCATGACACAAATTTGAGATTAACATTTTGTCACAAGTCTAATCGATCAAGAAGTGAAAGCATTACATGATGATTAATTTCATAATGACATTTACACAGTCAGGTGTTTGAGAGTTTTTTCTTGAAGCTGTCAAAGCGGCGTCTGTTGAACTCCACAGCTTGAAGGAGATAGTCCCTTTGCTTGGCATCTGTTTGTTATGACATTTGCAAAGTCGCTCATCATCTTGACACCACGTTCAGCAATGTCATTCACCGCTTTCAGATTCTTAACATAGTCCAACGCTTTTTTGTAGTCCTCATTCTGTGGCCAAGACGTGACAGGTTCCAGAAGCCACTCGGATCCAATGTTCAGTGTGTCCAGCAGGAAATGTGATTCTGGACCAATGAGATCAACCAGGGTGGTCTTAGCTGTGACTCTCTGAATAGAGGCTTTCCTGTTCTGAAGCTGTCTGGCTTCTCAGTGGCATGTAACTGGGCAGCAATGTCGTGCTTCAATGTGTCACTCAATCTACTGCTGAACAGGGCAAATGGCACGACTTCCTGCGTCAGGTACCATTTGTGGTTTTCATCTTATTAAGTACTGCATCAGCAAGCTCTGGGTCAGTTTTCTTGTACTCAACATGTCCTGGATTAGACTTAGATCATTCACGGGAGCATCTGCAGCAGACATTGACATCATCCATACAGGAGTGTAGAACACGCAAGGAAGGTGTTGAGTCTTTCCAGCTTTGATACAGTGTCTTCGTCGTACTCAAGTTGATCTGCAAACATCAGCATTTTCATGGAGTACAGGTTTCTGGCCATCCATCTGGCCTGATGAATGGCGCCTGGTCGACTCCAGTGAATACCTCGAGGAGGCGTTCCTCCAAGAACAATGACTGTCAGTTCAGCCATTTCCCTGTAGTCGGCTCTTGGAAGCCTTTCTGCTGTTAAAATGTCTTGGAGTATTTCTTCACTGTTCTTCTTCTTTTCCTTCAGCCATTTGCTGTTGATAGCCAGCATCTTTGGGTTTTCCTTGGACAAGTCCGTCCAAACATCCTTCAGATGCTCAAACCAGGGATTATCTGGCCCCTTCACCTTCCCAAACAGCTTCTCCCAAACTGCTCCTACTAGGATTTCCAGGATGTGATGTAGGCAGGCACAGGCCAATAAAACACCTTTTTGTTCAGCATTTTCTCTAGCAGTTTGGCAGCTCCTCTGTGAACTCCACTGTTACTGGATGTAGTGTCAAAAACAAGGGCAGTAACATTATCCGTAAGTTCCCATGTCTCCAGTAAATCCATTGAAGCCTCAGCCTGAGCTGTGCCAGAAGAATTGTCGATGACAGGTACTCCCAATAACTTTCCTTCAGTGTATGAAGGTGGACCAGACACTAGCACAGCTAAAGTCTCTGAGGTACTTCCAGGTTCACTGCCCAAGACATCTTTGAGCAACTTTCCATCCCAGTGTAAGGCAGCGTACTGTGGGGGATTTTCACAAAACTTGGACATGTGACTCTGGCTGATATTATACCTGGACAGCATTCTGTTGCGACGTGTTGAGGTTGAGATGACGAAGTTATCCAGATCAGCCCCTCCAGCTTTCAAGGTGGCAGAAACCATGGCAGAACTTGATTGTCTGATAAACCAAGACGATCAGCTGTATTGCAGATGACATCACATTCCATGACCTTCCTTGGAAACGTCAAAGTCACACTAGTCACAGTGTCTTGATGGTGAGAACATCCAGGACGAGGCTGATGGTAATCCATGTCCTCTGTGTTAGCGTCGTTGTCAGTTGAGTCACCCCAGGTAATGTCATCCACATGAACAACTGCCTCTTGTTCTGCTGCAGCTGTAAAATAGTACAACATGTTAAGACAGTAATTGTTAAGTACATGCTAAATATCGCAATGGAGTAAAACTTAAAACTTTTTGTAACGTTCAAAGTAATTAGTTTTACCTTGTTCTTGTCTATGCTGCAGTCTTTCATTCCTCGCTGCTTGCTGCAGGGATCTTGTCTCAAAAATCTTGTCATGACCAGACATATGACCTTTCCTCTGTCTTTTGGTCTTCGTAGAACCTGATATCCTCATCTTTCTTCTCTCTGGATAACAGTCTGTTGTTCTGTATTTCCTGGATTGCATCTGGAGCTCCTATATCGAACAGGCTGTCTAATTCCAGCACAAATGCTCCTCTTTTTCCTCCATGGTTACTTGCTCTTCCTTTGCTTTTCACCAGAGCACGATGTTCTCATGTAGTTTCATGAAGAGCTTCATTGCGTTGTACTTGGTCATTGTCTTGATCCTAGCCATCTGCCAGAATGGGATGATAGATTCAACTGTTTCATATGCAAGGTCTTGAACCATGGGCCTCCCTGCATTTTCCGGTAAATTCTGAAGATTAAGGAAATACTGGAACGCCTGTCTGTTGGTGGGAAGCTGGGAACCACTGATAAAAGCTGAAGGGTATCCAACCAGGAAAGTTTCAGTGAGAGATCTGGTAGATGGCCCAGTTGACACCTGCCTGTGGACAGTACGTGGAGGTTCTGAGATATCAACTGTGCGCCCACGGAGCTCCCTCAGCTCCTTGCTTAATGCCATTGTGAAGTTGTAACTTGTAGATGGTTTCTAGATTCTGATTGAGTTTCTGTTGTTTCCTGAAAAATGATAGATAATTATTATTATTATTATTATTATTATTATTATTATTATTAATTATTATTTATTTATTATTATTATTATTATTATTATTATTATTATTATTATTAATTATATTTATTTATTTATTATTATATTATTATTATTATTATTTACTAATTTTATGCTCTTTCATTTGATACCTAATTTGTTGCTCTATCTTGTTTAGATCAAAAGTTAAAGTGCAAAACATAATTCAAGGGACCCCGGAATTGGCGCTTTGGCCGATTTCAAGGCAGAAAATTTAAAGCTCCATGCGGCAATGCTTCCCAACATCCTAGGTCAAAATAGTTGTGATTTTCGGCTTTTTCAGGTCAAAAAGCATGGGAAAATGTACAGAAACCTATGAAAATAAGAAAAAGTTGATTTTTGAACAGGCCTACCATCACATGTTTATGGGAATTGTCATATGATATGCTACCAATAAACTCTTATATACTACTATATACAGTATACTATATTATGTAATAATTACGATGAACAAATCAAATGCAAATTTCTCTGATTCACGGCCCACCAGTTTTGCTTTAGACTAATGACTTTCATAAGATGGAATAGGTTACCACTTAAAAGAATGGATAAACCATCTATTAGTGAGACGACCGTGACTTCCTCGAAATGCGAGCGCGTGAGAGGTTCATTGAGGAATTTGGTCATTAGATTCTTCACGTAGGATATGTATCACAAACAACAATATTGACAACAATTCCCAACAATTACTTAATATCAATCATTGCATTTGAGCAAATAATTTAGACCTGCGTCAAAATAACTTAGGTATCATGCCATGACTTGGGATATTTGCCGAATTAGTCGTTCTCTATAGTCTACAGTATATATTGAGACGGTATAATGTAATGCCCAGCTAATATTATGATGACTAGGATTGCTCCATAACCATTCCAACATCCCGAAACTTGGTCATTCTGCTTCTTAATCATTTGCATTTTAAACACTAAAATGTAGCAGAAGTGACGTAATAATTGATTGGGTTAGAGCAGTTATGTGCACCAAACCGAACACACCTCCGCTGCCATAAGGACTGCCCATTTTATACCTAACAGACGAGCTTGGGACGAGACAGAGGCGTGAGACTTCTTGTAAGCACTGTACATTGTTGTAAATTGTATGATTGCTGACACGCGTATGAAAAGTGAAAAGAATGGATTATTACGAGAAAAAAAAATAGGAAGCTGCTAACAGACGCTAAATTAGAGAAGTATTAATTGAAGAAATGTAAATAGGTGTTAGTCGTGACGAAATAGAAAGATTGATAATAAAAGTTTCTCTACAATTGAAATACATGCAGAGAGAGAGAATCTCGGTTAAAAATGGAATACCCTGAGAAAACTCAACAGCCAGTTTTCTTTCAGGCGGATATATTAAAAAATAGTATTTTAGCACAAATTTAGCTATCTTTTTATTGCGTTTTATATATACACAGTGTGTATATATATATATATATATATATATTATATATATATATATATATATATGTGTGTGTGTGTGTGTGTGTGTGTGTGTGCGTGAAGATCGGTGGACACAGGGAAGTACCGAGCAACTTGAGAAGAATGAACATTGTCGCTTTATATACAGGGTGTACATAAAGTCAGGATCTACTTTTGTGAAGCACTTAGAAATTATATGGAATTCAATCATAAAATGATAAAGTGGTAACATTTATTAAATAATTAATAGAGAGATTCGACGTGACGCCCATCAGTATCCCTGCACAGCTCAAATCGTTCCGCAGCATTTCTAAACACATTCTGGAGCATTTGCGGGGTTATGTTATTTGCAGCAGTTCGTATACGTGTACATAAGTTTTCAAGACTCGTAATCTTCGTCTGATAGACGTGCGATTTGATAAAGCCCCATGCAAAGAAATCTAAAGGGGTTAAATCTGGTGATCTCGCTGGCCAAGGTCTGTTGCTTCCGCGTCCGATCCAACGATTTGGAAAACGTCCATTTAGATAATCCTGAACAATTTTGGCATAGTGACAAGGAGCACCATCATGTTGATAGACGACGGTACTAACAATCCTATCCCCGTCGTCTATCAACATGATGGTGCTCCTTGTCACTATGCCAAAATTGTTCAGGATTATCTAAATGGACGTTTTCCAAATCGCTGGATCGGACGCGGAAGCAACAGACCTTGGCCAGCGAGATCACCAGATTTAACCCCTTTAGATTTCTTTGCATGGGGCTTTATCAAATCGCACGTCTATCAGACGAAGATTACGAGTCTTGAAAACTTACGTACACGTATACGAACTGCTGCAGATAACATAACCCCGCAAATGCTCCAGAATGTGTTTAGAAATGCTGCCGAACAATTTGAGCTGTGCAAAGATACTGATGGGCGTCACGTCGAATCCTACTCTTAATTATTTAATAAATGTTACCACTTTATCATTTTATGATTGAATTCCATATAATTTCCAAGTGCTTCACAAAAATAGATCCTGACTTTATGTACACCCTGTACATATAAAGGAGGCGATAGGTCCCAAGGAAAGAACTATAGACCAGTGTTACTGGTATCTCATCTCACCAAAATACAGTATTTGAAAGAAAATTCAGAGAGAAAATCTGTGATTTTTGGAGATACAGGAAAGACTCATTGAGACCCTGTACGGATTCTGATCAAGAAAATCGTGCCTATCACAACCAATAGAGCACTATAACAATATCATTTTCACATTTGAAAACAATGAAAACTACGATGTAATATTCACTGATTTTGCTAAAGCGTTTGATAAGTATGATAATAGTATAACAACACATAAAATGAAGCAAATAGGAATAACAGGCAAAGTGGGAAAGTGGATCTACAACTTCCTCAGAGAACGTCAGCAAGTCGTAGAAATCCAGGGTATAGCATCATCAGGATCGGAAATACGCAGTTCATTACCACAAGGAACAGTATTGGACCCACTCCTATTCATTATCATGCGAACAGACATAGACAATAAAGTATCCAACAACAGTACAGTATAGTAACATCCTTTGCTGACAATACAAAAATCAACAGAAAAATCAGAAATGGAGGCCCTACAGAGATACAGGAAAAGAATATACAGATGATCAGAAGGCAATAACATGAATTTTAACAACGAGAAAATTCAGCTTTTGAGATATGGAAGAAATGAGGAACTAAAACAGACAGCATAGTATGCCCCAGATAGACAGGAAATTCAGAGAAGCACGAATGCACTAGATTTATGGGTTATAATGACTGATGATGCAAAATTTGAAACACAAAATCAGATAGCGCTAACCAAACCACAAAGCGTCGCGGGACAGGTACTGAAAGCCTTTAAAATGGACGAGAAAGTAATGATTCCCCTGCCGAAAACACTGATTGTATGAAAACATTAATAATAGCTAGTCTTGACTTCCCCATATAAAAAGAAGAAATTAATAAACTAGAAGAAGTTCAAAGAATTTTCACAGCCATGAATGATGGCTGAAAAGAAAACTTCTGGGAAAGACTTCTTAAATTAAATCTCTATTCGCTGGAAAGAAGAAGAAAGAGATACACCATAGGTTTTATAGCTAGGAATTTTGAGTACAAATCGCGCGATATGATTGTTCTTCTTTAATAAGTCATTAGTTAGACCCCATTTGGAGTACGCGATCCAATTTTGGAATCCGCATATGCGCAAGGATAATGCACAAGGATAATGGGTTCGACAACGTAAATCAAGATAGCTTTTTCGAAATAGCACAGTTAGTAGAACTAGAAATAACGGGTGTAAGCTGACAAGTAGAAGGTTCGAGACGGCAGTTGCCAAAAACTTTTTAACGCATAGAATAGTAAATAGGTGGAATATTTGCCGGTAGAAGTAATTAGTAGCACGTCTATAAACATGTTTAAAAATCGATTAGACGCATATGTTCTACAGATCTACAGAAGCTAAGGCTAACAAATACAAACACGGTTAGGTAGACTAGCCATGAGTAGATCCTAGGGTCTTTGCTGGTCTGAAACATTATAACATTATAATTTGCACGAGGAAAATAAATAAAAAACCAGCACCTAACTTTAAACTGAACCAGTAACCACCCAAACAACAATGGAAAATAGGAAAGGCAGAACGTGTAGTGTTCCCAAACTAAAGATACCCTTAATTCTGAAGGAAAATAACTTGGTTGTCAGGGGGCGAAGATTTTTTTTACCAGCTTCCAAAGGACAATAACAACATCAGTGATGTTAAAGTTGAAGTCTTCTAAAGAAGACTAGACGCCTGGCCCAGGACGGTACCGGATGAGCGGATGAGCCAGGTGTGCCTGTCTGTGTGCGATGGAGATGACTCGCTCTTCCACCAGGCCAGGCCTAGAGGTGGAGCCACCAGCTTGACCTTCGTATGAAGAGGCGCACCGACGCAACAACACTTTTTATAGTTTTGTTGTTTATTAAGGTACATATAAAGAAAAAATATATTTTGAAGAAGTGTTCTATTAGTTCAAAAATTACAATACGTATTGTCATTTTTAAATTAACAGAAATTAGTGAGAAATCTAAGGGAATGTTTTCGCTTAAACCAGTGACTGAATCAGCGTCAATGTCGGTTTGTTAAAAGTCTGAAACACACCTCAAGAGAATTTCTGAATATTAAAATATTTTTGTTACTCTCTTTTTTATTAGAAACTTATAATTTAAACTCGTAAAGCGTTTTTCTAGAAAAGTTCACGGGCCATAAAAATAATGCGTGCCTACATTTGGACGGCCCTCATCTATTTCATAAACATTGTACATATGGTCCGACAATTTGGCCAAATTAGTTGGACTCATCTTTTTCATATTCTCTGGATACAACTGTAGTTCTGAAAACCTTTGCGTCAAAGAGGCAATTAATGAGTCCAAATAGGGAATGAAAATTTTAATAGTAGTATTCTTCGATTGTCTGAACTGGATAGTTTGGTCTATAAGCTTGTCGAGGAGCTCGAGTAGCATTATTTCAACTCCTAATTTTGAAGCAGTTTCGCTTGCAGCGTCTAAGATTTCCTTGAACTGAGAAGTTGCATCCAACCTGTGATCATTAAATAACATGCAAAGTTCTTGTATGTGCTTGTGCGTCTAGTACGACTCATCGCCGCCGACTCATCGCCGCCGACTCATCGCCGCCAACTCATCGCCGCCAACTCATCGCCGCCAACTCATCGCCGCCATCTCGACTCCGAATGCACCGTTGCCAAATAATGTTTTGTATAATTTATTAATCTTTCTTTAGTGCAATGATAGGTACTGAAGGAAATTAAAAACACTTGGAAGAACCATTGAAAACATAACTAATTATATTTATATAATATTTTATTTATATAATATAACCCAACCCAACCCAACCCAACCCAACCTAACCTAACCTAACCTAACCTAACCTAACCCAACCTAACCTAACCTAACCTTCACCAATTAACATTATAGATGCCTTATACAAAATACAGAAGAGTCGAGATATGTATCTCGAACAACTTGTAGGAGGTCATGCTCCACCTTCAAAGTTAAAAAAATATCGTGATGCTGATGACCGTATATTAAAACTAGTTTTAAGTTTTGAGCAACGATCACCATTAGAATATTTACGTGGGATTGCCTACAATTACCACTAATTAAAATCTGAACCTTTTAATCTTTTTTTAACGTAGTAGAATAAAGAGTTTCTAACAATTTTTAACTTTTTAAAGCTCTAACCTTCAAAAATAAATTGAATTTATTTTTTGAAAAAATGGAGTTGAGTTGGCGGCGATGAGTTGGCTGGAGTTGAGTCGGCGGAGTTGAGTTGGCGGCGATGAGTTGGCGGCGATGAGTTGGCGGCGATGGATCGTCCCATCCCGTGTGCGCGTGAACCGAGAATAATGTTATTGTGAGCCCCTGCAAACTATTAGTTACGAGCTATAGCATTGTGCTGTATTTGTATTTTAAGGCAAATTATGAATACGGATGTGGGCACAGCAGTGTGTAATTAAAAAGCCTGTTGTCTTGTCCTAACATCTGTGGATGAAGTGAGAGTCTCTAAGCCTTTCATTAGAACAACATAGTTCATAGAAAAAATACGCACGCTTTTATACTTTGCTAACCACCTTGTTTCACAGAGCGAAGGTATATTCGGTACAAGCTTACGTCTATTAATATACTTCCACGAAAAAATTTAATTATCCGCTAAACTGTGCTTCTTGAATTTTTAATATCAGGAAATTCGTTTAAATCACTCACAAAAAGATTTAAATTATGACTAACGCAATGATGAAACAAAGCTTTAGGATAGTGATCTTGAATACCTTTATTCACATTACCATTTTTGCCTGTCTTTGTAGTGCAACCTTCATAATCAACCAGTTTTGTAAGATCAAGAGAAGCCTCTCTTAAAAATGAAAATATGTTTTCAGCAATTGCTTTTGCATTTAATTTTTCAAAGGAAGAAAAGCCGAAGAATTCTTCACTAACGCAGGGCTCACTACTTTTTCTGTCAACATTACAAAGCGAATATCTAATGACAGCTGTTTCGTACCTTCAATGTTGGCGTTTCATCTAGTGATAATGAAAATGAATGTGCGTTATTAATTTCTCCTATTTCCTTCCTCGCTGTATGATTCCCCTCCGAGTTTGACGGGTTATCGGTTTTAGGCGCAGTGAAAATGTTCTCGCAACTCAGAATTGCCAGACTCAACACGAAAGTGAAGATGATCATTGAAAACCACAGAATCAAAAGTTTTTCCTCGGAGAGGCAAGTCGTGACTTGCATAAAAGACAATTGTTGATACCAATGGGAAAAGTTTTTAGCGGTTATATTTAATTTTATTGTGAAAAACAATATTAATTGGACGAATGAGACAAAGTACCTTTTCCCAGTTGGTAGGAGTGAAGTCCAGGTGGGCCTAGCGAAGTTTCGTCTATCAAACTGTATTTCTTCGTCAACAGTGGCTTTGGTCCTGCAACCCGTCCATGCCATGAATTCCTGATCATTTTAGGGTTTTTCGTAATGTGGAACGATAAATGTGTGTGTTGCCGCTTGGCAATAACCTTGAAGGTCTTTAGATGTCATTTTTGGATTACAGCTAACCTCACGAACGCGTCTCCAAATCTCCAAGTCTCTTGGGTAAGGTTGTTACCTTTATATCCCCCCATCTGTAAATAATTTGACGAAGTTGACACATGGATTCCATATTTCGCCGATATCTTCTTGTACCCCTCCCCAGATGTAGGTGCAAAACTTATTCTGCAGCCACAGATATACAAATCGATTGCAATGGATAGATTCATTTACTATTTCGCATAACTACGAGTATAAGTGTTGCAGGCATGTCAACATTATATTTAACAGACATTGTTTAGTCGTCTCTTTGGGAAGCCCCCTCTTACCTGTCCTTTGTTGTTTATTTATGGAATATTTTGATTCCGAATTGTCACTTCAAATAACCCCCTTAAGTTCAGGAGGTACTCTATATTGTCGACATCTTTTTACTGTGGTCAGAAGAATTAAACTTTGATAATTTTTTAAAGAAACTTAACTTATTTCATCGATCAATCAAACCGATCTGAATAGGACAGAAGCAGAAATCTTCCGTTTCTTGACATGTTCATAAGCAAAACCAGTAATGGCAACCTTGAATTTTTAGTTTATTGTAAACCCAAACACTCAAATGCTTACACACATTTCTTTTCGGGTCAATGATCAAGTTAAAAAATCAATTATCTTGTCAGTGTTCCTCAGAGCTTACAGATTATGCCATTATATTTAGATTCTGAAATAAAGCACAAATATAATATGTTCAGCGCTTTACATTATTTATTAATTGTGCTTTTTATGCACCCAGAAGAAAACTGTTTCAGATGTAATGAAAATAGGACTAATCATTTTTGTAACAATAATGCGATAGTAATGATGGAAATATAAATAATAATAGCAAATATATATATAGTTGTATCATATAATAAAATTAGAAAATACTAAGAAATTCCCCAGAAACACTAATTATAAAATAACCCATACTATAGTTTCCCTCTGAAGTTAGCAGCTAAATAATAAAAAACGAACCTGATATGAATGATAACTTCGGAGGGGGAGGGATTTACAAAATCCGTTGTAATTATTGTGAGAAAAACTACATTGAACAAACAGGAAGAAGTTCGGAAAAACGATTGAAGAGGCATGAGAAAGACATTAGGTTTATTAACGAATCGAAGCGAATTTTTAAACTTATCTGCAGTAACAATAATAATCATTCAATTAGAATAAAATCAAAATAGTTTTCAGTTCAAATAATGAAGTTACAGTAAGAGATTAATAGGCAAGTCTGCTTCATTTGACACTCTTCCAAACTTCAACCTGTCAAAGGGAAACAATAGATTTAATCTGGTGATTAGGAAAATAACAAAGCCACGCCCCAGTTACACAAGCCCCAACCTTTTTGGTATTTATGGATTTCACTTTTTTAATTCTTTCATTATGTAGCTGAGAGATGATACGTGAATTGTCGAAATTCGTACTGTGAATATTAATAACATGCTCTCTCATGAAGCGCTTTTACTTTAATCATTTATTGAAAACTTCGTTTTTACGTTTTTTTTATATATATATATATAAAGAGAGAGAGAGAGAGAGAGAGAGAGAGAGAGAGAATTATTTTCCTCTTTCTATTTTAAATGGGACCTTCCCATTGAATGGTAGAAACTGCATTCGGAAGAAGTCTACGTGCTTTAGGTCAGTTTGATCGGGAGGGGGGGGGGGATAAAAACAACAGACGTATTTGGAAAACCTTGCTTTACATCAGGCAAAAGACGCGAATAGCTTTTACTTCAATCAACTCAACAGAATGAAACTTTCGATTCACGGAAAATGAAAGCAGTGATTTATTTTTACATTATTCCTTGAGTATCCCAACAGTTCAGTTTTTCTGCAATCTAGCGTTTTCTTTAGTTTGAAATTTTCTGGGTAACCTTTATAATTATTTCTTTTTCGTGGATTTTATAGTTTTCTCTTTACGATTACAATTTTGTTTCTAGTAAGAATAACCTTCTTTGTTAATTTGATCATGTTCAGTACAGTGGTAAACTCAGAATTTTTCTATCACGTCTAATTATTGAGTTATACATAAAACTATTTTTGTCTACTTTTTCATTTATGGCACTCTATTATGCCATGTGTAACTTATGACTTTCGGCAATATTTATGCAGTGGTGGGCACGCGCAACGATTTTTGTAGCGCCGCAACCGCAACCGCAACTCTGCTGAAATAGTTGCGCCGCACGCGCAAGCGCAACCCTTTTCAAAAAGTTGCGCCGCAAGCAGTGGCGGTCCTAGCTTACATGACGCCCTGGGCGAACCTCACCTTCAGCGCTCCCCCCTGTTCGCCAACACACACACATTCGAATCCCCCCAAAATAAAGGACAGACATAACTCTTTCACAAAATAACTTTTTATTGGACTAATTGTTGGAACTTCAGAACCAAAACAAAGACTCAAATTTCTGAATTTTACAAATCTTCACGTAAATAGAATAACTCACTTAAGAGAATGTAATTATGATACTATGAACAGGAAAAATACAAATTAAATTGCACAACTGCCATAAATAAACTAGAGAATCAAATTTCTAAATTGTACAAATGCTCTATCACATAAATAGAATAAGACACTTAAGAGAGGGTAATTATTATGCTACACTTTGAACAAGAAACAAAATAAATTGCACCACAGCACAACTGCCATCTAAAGCCTGACTCTTCTTACCTTCCTTGATGCAAAGTCATGAATTAAATCATCATATGAAATCTGCTCAGCAATTGTATGATTTATACTGATGATGGCCAGACCGGTAAGGCGTTCCTGTGACATAGTTGACCTCAGGTAGGATTTGATGAGCTTCAGCTTTGAAAAGCTCCTCTCTGCTTCAGCAACAGTGACTGGAAGAGTAAGACCAATTCTGAGAGCAGTCCACAAATTTGGATATATTTCAGAGAGCTCCCTTTCATGGATAAATGTCAGCAGTTCAAGCAAGGATATGGTCTTTGATGGCAAGTCAGGCAAGTTCTTCAGCTCCTGTGCAAGCTCTCTGCCATCCAAGTCAGATTGTCCCTTAAAGTGTAGTGTAGTACTAAGGTTCACACATTGTTCTGTCAGCTCCTCAAATGTGAGATTTTGGAAATGTGTCAGCACTCCAAACTTCTCTCCCACAATTTCCAACGTGGAAAATCTTTCCTGAATGGCTGATGTTGCAGCATCAACCACTGCATTGAAAAATGTCACCTCCAGCTTCTTCAAAGCATCAATCAAGGGCTCATCAGATGCTTCATAGGAGAAGTGCCGCTTTGTGGACCTCAGCCGTTTTTGTTTTAACACAGCCTCCACATTCATTTGTTCACAGATATCTGTGGCTGCCATTTGTGCAGCCACAAAACCTCCAGAAGTGCCATCTCCTGCTTGTCAATGGTCTCCCCCTTTCTCATCCTCACTGCCAGTTCTTTCCAGATTTTCATAGAATTTAGGTGTTCTGAACTGTTGTCATGTGATGTGAGCAATGAGCTTGCATGCTTCCAGTCCGAGAGTCCCAAACTTGTTAAATTTATTTTCCTCTTGGAAAATAATGTACACAGAAACAGAAAAGGCTGTTGTTTTTTAAGGAATAGACCAACCAACTTCTGGTTATATTTTCCCCACTAACCAATGACTTCCTGAAGTATTGATGGTGGAAACTTCTTCCGTCACTGTCGTTTCTAGGGAATACAAAGTCAGATGGTACTTGACTTGGTCCCCTGGAAACCAGTTGTGTCCGAATTCTCTCAGTCAGAACTGAAGGCCAGTTAGCAGGGTCGGTGGACAGAGACTCATCCTCAGGAGGCGATTCTGCTCCAGGCCTTTCTAATAGAAAGAACAAGAGCATTACTCATTAGTATACACACCTAAGTTAGATAACACATTATTCACAGCACTTTGTTATGGTGGTGGTGTTATGGAATTATGGTGGTGAAACACCACACATACCCAGTAACCCAGACCCAGTGATAATAACATTATAATTTATAACTGTTTGCAAAATGCTTTGCAGGGATGCACACATACACATACACACACACACTCACAGACATATGTGCACACAAACTCACCTGAAGAGTCCTGCCGGGGAGAAGTAGAAGCAAATGGGTCTTCATCCTCAGGATCAGACTGCATTTGTGGAGACATATGTGAAGCTGAGGAGGTAGATGGCTCCTCAGCCTCAATAATGGCAGAAGTAGACGGCTTCTCATCCTGGCTAGTGGCAGAGGGTGTTCCAAAATATTTCAAAAGTGCCCCTGCAAATAGTAAAATAGAACATAACAGACCAATGCATGAATAGGCTAGTACAATTAATTTAACATGTTATTAAGCACAATTTATTAAACTTTTAGAATAGGAAACAAATGAATAATACAACCTCCTTGGTTAATGGCTAATTATATACATAATAGTACACTTCAAATGACTCAGAAAGCTATATCACAAAATAGCAGTGCAATATAGCAGTGAAGAGTAGATGACATAGCTCTATCTATACCTTTATCTTTTGCTCGTTTCTCCTCTTCTTCTTTCCTCTTTTTTCTAAACTGAGCACCTGATAGCTTTGACCTCTTCTTATCCATTTGCGGTTATTTGACAGACCTTAGTGGCTTAGTGTGAAGATTCGTTCTGTAATAAATAATATACATTTCACTATTTAACCAAACCCAGAAAAATAACATTACATATGTTAAAGTATGGGCCTTTATTCCCAATAATATTAATCTGGAAGCATTTTGCATTGTTTAGGTCTTTTATGGGAAGGTTTATGGAAAATGCAATAGATGGTTTTTTATTAATAAAATATATTTATTGATCTTTTATTATTTATTTTATTTTATTTTTTATTTTTATTTATTTCTTTATTTATTTATTCTTATTTTTATTTTTATTTTTTTTGCAGGCGCTCATGCCGCCCCTCCACAAATGCCGCCCTGTGCGGCTGCCCATATTGCCCATATGAGGAACCGCCACTGGCCGCAAGCGCAAGCGCAACCAAAAATGTTGCGCCGGAAGTTGCGCCGCAACTGCCCACCTTTGCATTTAACGTATATCCCAGTGGTGGGCACGCGCAACGATTTTTGTAGCGCCGCAGCCGCAACCGCAACTCTGCTGAAATAGTTGCGCCGCACGCGCAAGCGCAACCCTTTTCAAAAAGTTGCGCCGCAAGCGCAAGCGCAACCCTTTTCAAAAAGTTGCGCCGCAACTTTTTGCGGCGCAACTGCCCACCTTTGTATTTATGCTTTATTCACGCTGAAACTTTAAATTAAAAAATAATTCGTTGGTTTACAATTTTTTTGGGTAAATGTACAGTATTACACCCGTCTCCCTTTCGAGGTGAAATTTATGTTTTTCCTATGGTTTTTGATGTGTTTTGAACGAATCTGACCTTCAAAACCGTCGGAAATGACTCGTTTTTGAGATAACACCCCACCCCCCCACCTCCCCAAGCCGGCAATGTGGGGGAAATCACAGAAAACGAGTCATTTCCGACGGTTTTGAAGGTCAGATTCGTTCAAAACATCAAAAACCATAGGGAAAAACAAATTTCACCTTCAAAATTGACTTAACCTAACAACCTAACCTAACCTATCCTAACTTAACTAAACCTAACCTATCCTAACCTAAAAGAAAAACAGGAATTACCTTTAAAATCTAAGACAGAATAATCACAGTACCGTCTTTTCTTCGTTTTAAGCACAACGTAACTTTTTCTACAATGCCACAGTTTCTGGTCTTGACGATATGTGCAGTCCATTTTACAATGTGGACACTTCACTACTGTCGGTAGAACACTGTGAGCACGCAGAAACTCAACACTTTTTTCTAAATTTTCATAGAAAGCGACAATACAGCGGTAATAATCGAATGAACACATGTCACACGAAGCCATTCCGGTAGCAAACTAATTCAAATTCGAAATGAATGGAGCGCTCTGATTGGGCAGACATGTGACGGCAACACAAACGAACACACAAACGAAGGTACGAACACAAACGACCGTACAAACACACACTAGATACACACCAAAAAAAAGTTTATATCTCGAAAACGAAGCATTTGCGACGGAAACGCTATAGAAGGAAAGTGTCTTAGAATTAAAAACTCTACTTAATGAACATATAATAATTGCTGGACGTTAGACGGGTGTAATAGTAGAATAATACCTTTTTTTTAATTTTTGTCACATGTAAAAATATATAACTTTGGTTAATATTCGTTTTAATGCTCCCTTCGTTTTCGATAGAAGGAGACATTCTATGACAATTTAATATATAAATTCCTATTCAGGACCCTTGAAACCTCAGGGAAACTGATAAAAATCAAGGAAATGTAATAATTATTTTTTACGGAAAAAAAAAAAATTTAGACGTCGATAAGCAGCCATTATAGGCCATTGACCCAGTGTTTAGCTCTTTCCTCAGTTAAAATTTTGCCGCTCTCCGTCTTCTCCAGTTTTATGGGGAGACATCTCGTGGCCAAATTAGGAAACATAGGTCAAATCAGCCAATTAAATCTGGTTTTTGTTTCACGTGACCTTATCCGACAAATCAGAGACGTCGTGCATTTTGAATCTCCCATAATGCATGCTCATTCCAAAATGCTTTTTCAGTTCCCTTTTCGCTATGGTTTGTGGAGGTTGTGATTTGGATTACTATCAATTAATACAAGATATTTATAAAAAAGAAGACGGTGCTGAAATTTTCTTTACCAGTCACGGTGTTTTACTTACTCGTGTTATTTGTCCGCAGTGTGGTCATGAGTGTAATTATAGACAAGTTGCTGACCAATATTATTGCAAAAGAGTGACTAGAGACGAGCGCGGGTTAGGTTAGGTTAGGTTAGGTAAAACACATTTTTCTGGTGCTTTTTGGTGTTTTTTGTTCAAATCCGAACTTCGTTTCTTTGGGAAATGAGCCGTTTTTGAGAAATTATAAAATTGAAAATTTCTCAAAAACGGCTCATTTACCAAGAAAAGAAGTTCAGATTTGAACAATCACACCAAAAAACACCAGAAAAATGTGTTTTGGTTCAGAAAGGAGAGGGAGCACTAAAACGAATAATTACCATAACTTTTACTGATAATTCCCTGCTGACTGCTGAATTTAAAAATTATGCTTAAAAGTTTTGTGTGGAAAGTTATTTCCAAAAACATAATGGTGTGAAATGTTTACTTTTATAATGTTCAAAGGAGCAACCGAAATTTCTGGAAAATACTATGCAAATCGGCAAATTAAAGTATAAAAACATTCCACGAAAAATCTTATAGCTTTGAAAAATGTAATAAATTGACGAGTGACTATGCAGTAGATATTATCGTACCTCTAGAAGAGAAAACAATCCATATCTATTAGAAACGTATGGAGTCAGTTGGTGTTAGTGTTATTTTTATTTATTTTGATTGGGTTCAGAATCCTAGCTGAGCCTTGAACGGCCAACCTTTGAGGGGCTACTTTAACTTATAGCCTAAGTTAAGATAGACTAAAACAAACTTACGCAATTGGAGGTCCTATTAGGTCCTACCTCAGGGTTGCTGACTCGATGTGGGCCTACTTTAGGCCTCAGTTGCATAAAATTAAGGAAAAAAACAAAAGGGGCACTATTTATGGGCTTCTTTCTAAATCTTGCAACAACAACACAACCTGCACCATTGCACGATGGAGCAATCTTCTATCTAAACAACCAAACTGAATTGCAAGAGAGCTCTCTAGAAGACCACGCCCTGTAAATGGCGCATTCAGCAAAAGAGTAGAAAGGACGCGCCAGTGCCCCCAAAAAATTATGTCACAAGAGTGCCAAACAATGATGCCACAAGAGCCCAAAAATGCTAGCTCTAAATTAAATGAATTTTTCACTAACCTTACAATTATGAGATGGATATACATACACCTTAACTTAATATATACAAGCAATGCTGCATCAATCAGCCTAGTCATCATGTCGCCTTGGGAGAACAATGGCTCTTCCTCTTCTAGATTTTCTAACAGTTAGAAAATCTAGAAGAGGAAGAGCCATTATCCCAAATCGATACGAGGATGAGGATGAGTAATGCAGCATTGCTTGTATATATTAGGTTAAGATATATATATATATATATATATATATATATATATATACATATATATATATATAATATATATACTTAATCCCAACATTGTATAAACAAGTATGGATGTAATGTATATTTTATGTAATGTGTTCTTTCTGAAGAAAGATTATTATTATTATTATTATTATTTTTATTATTATTTTATTATTACTTTTTGGACGCTGGTAGCGTCTAACCTACTCTTTTGTTGAAAGTGGCACTGACAGGGCGTGGTCTTCACTTGCAATTCAGTTTAGTGGTCTAGATACAGAATTGTTGCACTGTACAATGATGCAAGTTGTGTTGTTGTTGCAAAGATTAGTGTTAGAAAATCTAGAAGAGGAAGAGCCATTGTTGTCCCAAGGCGATATGATGACTAAGCTGATTGATGCAGCATTGCTTGTATATATTAAGTTAAGGTGTATATATATCCATCTCATAATTGTAAGGTTAGTGAAAAATTCACTTAATTTAGAGCTACCATTTTTGGGCTCTCGTGGCATCATTGTTTGGGCACTCTTGTGGCATCATTTTGTGGGGGCACTGCGCGTCCTGCCTACTCGTTTGTTGAATGCGGCACTTACAGGGCGTGGTTTTATAGAGAGCTCTCTTGCAATTCAGTTTGGTTGTTTAGATACAAGATTGCTGCATCGTGTAATGGTGCAGGTTGTGTTGTTGTTGCAAGGTTTAGAAAGAAGACCATAAATAGTGCCCCTTTTTTTTTATCTTAATTTTAGGCAACTGAGGCCTAAGGTAGGCCCACATCGAGTCAGCAACCCTGAGGTAGGACCTAATAGGACCTCCAAGTCCGTAAGTTTTTAGTCTACAGTAGCTTAACTTGGGCTGTAGGTTAAACTGGCCCTTCAGAGCTTGGCCGTTGACGGCTCAGCTGGGATTCTGAACCCAATAAAATGAAAAATAACAATTACAAAGTAGACCACAAAGAGCGCCTCCCTTCTTTTTTATTTATGCTAACTTAGGCCTAAAGTAGGCCCACGTCGAGTCGTCAACCCTGAAGTAGGGGTGAAGAGGACCCCCAGGTCCCGAGAGTCTATTTTAGTCTAGTTTAACTTAGGTTATAAGTTAAGGTAGTCCTTCAGAACTTGGCCGTTCGAGGCTCAGTTGGATTCCGAACCTAATATAAGAAAATATAACACTAGGACTTGTAGGCCAGCGGATATGTGAAAGCACTGTGACTTTTGCAATGCAAAAATCAACTTTGGCACACAGTTGGGGCATGTCCAAAGGAAGATTTTTAGCTGTAGGCCCATCGAAAATTTTTCCTGTGAGGAAAATGACAGCCATTTTTCAAAATGGCCGCGATTCATTCTTATTTTTATTATAATTTAGATTACAAAGAGTTGTTTGATTGCATTTTTCAACAAGACGGAGCACGATGCCATACATCTAAAAGTACCTTAAGATTTTTGTATGATAATGTACCCCATTTCATTGGTAAAAATGAATTGCCACCCAATAGTCCAGAATGCAACACAATGAACTATTCTATATGGGGAATTTTGCAGCAGCGCGTGTATGGTAACAAGTAAAGCTCTTTCCAGACGGTGGAAGAATTAAAACAATCACTGGACATGGCCTGGAATGACATCTCACAATAACAAGTTGACAAAGCAATTAATCAGTTTCTTCGTCGCCGACGTTGTTGTGTGTGAATAAAAATGGGGGGGGGCGTTTTGAACAAAACATTCAAAAAGTGTGACAAAATTCATCGAAGGTAAGTTACTGAGTTTTAATTACGTTCAATGGTTTATCATCATGCCAAGAGCGCAGTGCTAGTGACAATTAATTTATAGCGCTCGTACACACAAAAATCGACATCATTATTTTCAAACGCTGATGTCTCTATTAATATTTGTTGTAGTGTAGGGGGGTGCAGTTGAGAGCCGTCTTCCTTATTCTTTTCTTCTATTTTCACTTTGCCTTTGAAATATAGTAGAGCGATGTTTTTTTTGGGGGGGGGGGATGTATGAATGAGTCCGTGAGTGTGTGCGCGATCGTCTTTTGTTAGCTTGAAATGAATGCATGAGGTAAGAAAAGGAACGAAAGGGTTGGGACTTGGGAGAGTTTTTCGCTGGGTTAGCTGTGAGAAAGTCGTCCATGCTGGTGTTAAGACCAATCATTTTGAAAACTAAAGTTTAACCCTTTACTGCCCAAATATTTTGTAGGGTTAAGTTATGAATGTGTATATTTGAAAGGTTAGAAATTTATCCTTTTGGGCAGTAAAGGGTTAATTGGTGTAGAAAGTAGGAAAAATAGAAGTCTGTTACATATTTCAAAGGCAACAAGATCTGTGAATATTTGGAGCTGAATTGGAGAAATTTACGTTTTGAAACCTCTCTGCGCAGAGGTTTCAAGCGCGAGTTCCATTTAAGGCCAAAGGTTTTGGCTGAATTCTTCGGAATTGTCTACAGCCACTAGTCATCAGGGTGGCCGCTGGTCGACCACTCCAGTGCATTTTCACCTTGTTCCATCCATGCTAACTACTTGTTAGAAGATTTTAGCAAAAGGAAGCTCCAAGTGGCTGGCTGGCTGTTCAATTTATCCACGTTCAACTGAGGGCCCTGAGTTGGACACCCCAAAATAATTGCCTGTCCAACCTTGTCCGGTGTGAACGTGTTCCGTGTTACAGCATCTCGGTTTTGACCACTCGAAGATTGACTGAGAAAAGAGAGAAGGATAAGAACTTTGTTAAAACATCGGGAGGAAGTTGGGAGGTCTTTACGAGGAAGGAAAAGTTGAAGGCCATCAGAGTGTCAAATTTCACTGGAAAACACCTCGAGTCTGATAAGATCTTGTTCAGTCGTCCCTCACGACAATTAGGTTAAATTCCACCATCTTTACGGATAGGGTTATCATGTTGATATTTTTTGCTGATTTTTTTTCTGTGGCCACGTTAAAATATAGAAACGCATATTTTCGTATTTTTTATTTTTTTTGGCAGTTTGTAATAAATCACAGAATTGTATTTGCCAAGTCATTGTCGATTCCTCCAATGAACCAGATTCTGCAGGGTTCCTTTGTCGAGCGGGAGGCTCGAAGATTTTCAGTAATTAAAAGAGACGACTCCCGCTACAGTAGCAAGTTGAGTATGGAAATGAATATCCTAGAGAATTTCCTCATCTTTTGAATGCCGCACACGAAATTCATCTTCATTCTTTGTTTTTGAGATCTCATGAAAATCAGTTAACTGTTTTTGGGACACCCTGTATAATTAAAAAATAAATATTCCTATGATTCTGGACTTGTGCTTCAAAAGTCCGAAATCATAGGAAAATTTACTTTTCAATTATATATACTGTATATATATATATATATATATATATATATATATATATATATATATATATATATATATATATATATATTAGTGATGGATCGAATAACCGCAACTGCAACCGCACTACAACCGCACAAAAATTCACAACCGCAACCGTAACCGCAACCGCCGTTCCATAAGTGCGGTTGCGGTTGTAAAAGCTTAGTTAATTTTAATTTTAGGTTAATTAGAAATATTTCTTTTTTTAAAAAGAAAATGATGGGTCTCCTTATGCGTGCTTAAACGTGACGTCATACGGCTGCCGTAGTAAAATTGGTTTAAACTGCGCTCTAAGTTATTACTCTGTGAGCTCCATGAAGTAACATTTATTTTTATTTAATTTTCTTCAAACTAAAATCGCCTTTAGTACAATAGTCAATAAAGCTTATTCCTGCTCGACGGACCTTTCGGGTTCGTGTAACTTGGTCAATGGCCTTGGTTGGCCAAAGGGGTGGTTTCTCGAACATGAGTCCCCCCAAAAGGGGGTAAAGAAGTGGTCTGTGTTAAAACGGACCTGCGCAGTCTCAACTCGCTGCTAGTTGACAACATCAGTCCTCGTTCTGCTTTGATTGTTATCGGTGTAATGTTATGAGCTCTTCATATCTACAACGGTTTTTCATATTGTGTAATGTTTAGTTTATTGAATAACGATACAACTGTGATTGCATTATTGCTCTTAACTGTTCTGTATTGTAATTACTGACAGTGATAACTGATAAGTACTTATTTTTTTTTTCGTGTTCACAGATTTTAAATTAAGATTTGAAACATTATATTAACAGAAATGGAGACCAGTGTGTGGTGGAAATATTTTAGTAAGGAATCCACTGATACTGCAAAATGTGATCTTTGTAATAAACTATATTCTCGCAAGGGACGTAGTACAACTAATCTTAAAAATCATATGAAGTCAATGCACAAAGAAGAATATGAACAATTAACTAATGAACAAAACGAATTATCGAAAAAGAAATCAAAGGAAACCGCACTTGAACAAATGAAAAAAGAAACAAAGCAACGAAATGAGACAATAGATCAGTTCTTTCCAAAAACTAAAGTTTGGGATATATAACCACAAATCAAGATCTCTGGATCAAAAGATCGCCGAAATGATTGTAATGGACGATTTGCCTTTCAGTCATGTTGAGGATATAGGTTTCATGAGGCTGTTACGTGAAACTAGTCCACAGTATAAAATAAAACAGAGACATTTTTACGAAAACCTTGTCTATAACAAAATGTACCCTTTGGCTGTGGATAAAGTGAATGACATACTGAAAGACATGAAAGATAGCAAACTGTCATTTACTACTGATGCTTGGTCAGATACTTCTGCTGGTGTATCTTTGATGTCACTAACGGGCCACGGCATAAACAGCAAATTTGAAAGAGTTAATTTAGTGTTGTGTGCTGAACCTCTTAATGAACGACATACTGGTGAATATTTGTCCCAAAAATTTGATGAAATGATCAAAATGTGGCACTTGGACGCAGCTGTGCATATAGTGATGAGAGACTCAGGAGCGAATATTAAAAAAGCTCTATTTCTCAGTGGTGTCAACAACTTGAACTGCACTGCCCACAAACTCCAACTAGTGATCAAGTCAGGATTATCTACTCAGAAATCTGTCTCTGATGTTATTGCCAAGGTACGCTCCATAGCTGGCCACTTTAACCATTCAACGCAGGCCCAGGATGAGCTGAAAAAAATTCAAAGTCGTCTTGACAAATCGCAGCTTGCAGTTATGAATGACACTCCAACAAGGTGGAACAGCACTCTTCACATGTTGGAGCGAATATCAGAAGTTAAAGAGCCCCTTTGCCTGTACTTTGCTATTAATTCCAAAGTGAGAGATCTAACTAAGGCTGATTTTTCTTTGATCGACCAATGCGTCAAGATTCTGAAACCATTCGATGAGATCACCAGAAGTTTGAGCTCTCGTTCCTCCTCCATATCAGAAGTAATTCCCTTAGTAACTTCACTAAAAAGATATCTGAATGACTTGAGCGAGAGTACTGAAGGAGTAAAGAGTATGCTTCTCACAATGAGTACTGAACTTAACAGAAGATTTGACACTCTAGAAGTAAATTTTCTATATTCTGTCGCGACCTATCTCGATCCTAGGTACAAGGAAAATTCTTCTCTAGTCCAAATGTTTTGAAGCAAGTTCAGGAAGAACTAGCAAGACTGTGTGAAAATGTTGATGTGACAAACCCTGAACCAGTCAAAAAGCAGCCAAAAGAGCCCGAATGACTGATTCTCCTGAGCCAAGTTCTTCAAAGTCGTCACTACTGGACTCGATGAACGCATTTTTGAGTTCAAGCAGTGAAGAAGAAGAAAGTTCACCAAGGATCAACAAGAAGATGCGAGTTCTTCTAGACAACTATCACAAAGAAAAAAGAATTGCTCCCGACGATGATCCTCTTCAGTGGTGGAAAGATAACGAACTAAAATACAAAGAACTTGGCTGTATTGCAAGAACATATCTTGCTTGCCCTTCAAGTAGCATTCCAAGCGAGCAGCTCTTCAGTGGAGCGGGAACGTTGTACGATGAGAGGCGTTGCCGCTTGAAAGGTGAAAATGCAGCAAAATATTATTCTTGAAATTCACACTGCCTGTCATTATGTTTGACATCAGTTTTTCAAATGAATAATAATCCATAACTTTCCAATGGGTGGAGGCTGGGGAAAGTGGTAGGTGAGATGAACAGTGCGATGGGTCCTCGTCCTCATCCTGGTAACACACTTAGTGCAAAATATGGTTTTAATTAATTTGACCTATTCTTTCATAATAGCTATATAAGTTTAGAATATACTTCATTTAAATAGTATTTATTTAGTAAATACCTTATGTTGAACACAAGTTTTGCAACACACAAATAGCGGTAGCGGTGTATTGCAAAACTTGTGTTCAACATAAGGTATTTACTAAATAAATACTATTTAGTATATATTATGTACCAAGTGTGGCTAAATCGCACTATAGTGGCTAAATCCAGTTAATAATTACGCATTTTTCCTAGTATATGATAACCGCAACCGCAACCGCGGTTGGAAAAAATTCGACAACCGCAAACACAACCGCAACCGCGGTTGTGAAAAACCGACCACTCGATCCATCACTAATATATATATATATATATATATATATATATATATATATATATATATATATATATATATATATACACACACGAGAGTTGTTCAAAAAGTAATTTTCAAGGTGTTTTGAAGAAACTGTTTTATTTCAAGGCAAGTAATTATTACAAGTATTTCAACAACAACTTATTACTGCTTTTCTGCATAATCACCAAACAGAGTCCAACATTTGTCGTAGCGTGGGACAAGCTTTCCGATGCCGGTCGAGTAAAATGTAGGGTCCTTAGTTTTTAACCAGTTTCGTAAGGCCGCTTCTGCATCAGGATCGTTTTGAAATTGCTTACCTCCAAGGTGTTCCTTTAGGGCTGGAAACAAATGGAAGTCGCTTGGTGCAAGGTCAGGACTATCGGGGGATGATCCATGACTTCCCAATGGAACGATTCCGAAAGTTGGCGTGTTTGATTTGCAGTGTGAAGGCGTGCATTGTCATGCAAGAACACCATACCTGCAATAAGCAACCCGGGACGTTTTTTTCTGATAGCCGCGCGGAGTCGCTGTAAACTTTTACAGTAAGAAGTGGCATTTATTGTTGTCCCTTTTTGCATGAATTCAACATGCAAAACGCCTTGATGGTCCAAAAAATCGTTGCCATCACCTTACCAGCTGATGGTGCAATCTTGAACTTTTTGGTTCGTGGTGACCCCGGATGTTTCCATTCCATGGACCATTCATGGTGTATGATGGTGTACCCAGGTTTCATCACCTGTCAAAATGCGCTCAAGAAAATGCGGACCTTCGGCCGAATACCGCTGAAGAAAGGAAGATTGCAGGCCATTCTCTGTCTTGTGATTTTCCGTTAACATTTTGGGTAACCAACGCGCACAAACTTTGTTGAATCGAAGCTTGTCATGGACAATGTTGGGTATGGTTCTAAGTGAGAGATGGAAGTTTGCTTGAAATTCACGAATTGTTACTCTTCTGTTTTCACGAATAGCGTTGTTGATTCGTTCAATGTTTGTTATTGTTGTTGTTGTTGTTGGTTAGCCGATCAGCCCACCCTGATCGAGCAAGCCGGCGGCACGCAGGTAACCGATCGCCCTCTCCGGAGTGGACCAGAGGTTCAGAGCAAGTAGTATGGACGCAAAATGGGAGAGTGCAGAGATGTTGCAGAGATAATGATCAATGTTGCAAAGGGGAGGGGGTTTGCACTGAAGGGTTGGGGGTATGCAATGAAGGGGGGTGGGGGAATGCTGCAGGTGCAACAACAAGGGGTCATGAAACTTGGAGGGAGCGTTATCCCCCAAGAGAAAGACAGGAGAAGGAGAAGGAAGAGATGTTCACCTGACAGGAGCCAAGTGCATATTAACACTTCAGCCGACCCGCCGTCCTCTTATAGGCCTCTAATCAGCCAGTTTGCTTAGAAGGCGTAAATGGCTTGTACAGGTTGAGTTGTCAGATACCACTTTTTATTTTAATTGTTCAGGTATACCTTATTAGGGTGAGTTGCTAGATACCACCATTTATTTTATTTCACACGAGTTGCCAAATAGTGTTTTTAATTGTTCAGGTATACATTATTAGGTTGAGTTGCCAAATTGTACCATTTATTTAATTAATTCTTAGCAGTTGGCTTAGAAATCCGTCAGTAGGTTTAGAAGGCGTAACCAGCCATTTGGTATAATTGTTTACAACCAAAAGAATTAAATAAAACAGCATTACATCATTCTGTTTATTAAATATTGTAAAATATATAGAAAATAAATACATTGGATGATCAAAAAAATTAAAATAATAATAGTATAAGAAACATGAACGAGGAATATGCATATAATAAAAAAATATAACCGTCAATATAACAGTACGGGAGAAATTATATATATATATACACATATACACACACACAATTATATTATGGAAATATATAGAAAATAAAATATACATTGGAATGATCAAAAAATAAAAATAAGAATAATATAACCATCAGTACAGGAGAAATATATATATACTAGTGGTGCACCGATTAATCGGTATCGGCACCTGGCATGCCGATTAATCGGCCATGCCGATATTAGGAAAATACCTTGCATGGCCGATTAATCGGCATGCAAGGTGCCGATACCGATTAAATGGTGCACCACTAATATTATACACACACACACACGCACACATTATGTTAAATAAATACATACACTTTATCTTCTACCGCACAAAAAAAAGAAATACAAAACGTTAGCCATCAATATAGCAGAAATATATATATATTATATATATATATATATATATATATATATATATATATATATATATAACACACACACAATTATGTTAAATAAATAAATACACTTTATCTTCTACCGCCCAAAATAAAAATAAAAATACAAAACGTATAGCTATCAATATAGCAGTACAGGCGAAATATATATATATAACACAATTATGTTAAATATATAAATACATAACTTTTTTTTCAAAACACTAAACTCGCACTTAATCGAGTCTACAATTATATCGTTATTGCTCTGCATTACGCAGTATACGCGGTTTAATAATATTTCACCGCTCAAGGTATAGGGATACCTATACTCTATATAAAGGGCCTTCATATCGTTCAGTACTGTACTATCATATTTTTGTGCCCACTTTACAACCGGTTAGTAAGTTATCTTTAAATACGTCTAGAATACAATCAAAAGCACGCACAAAGAGTTCATCATTAGCCACAGCGTCAAATACAAGTTTGTAAACACGCCTTTCCAATCGAGGGTTTATTTCTACCGACCCGAGCTTTTCAATCGTGAACTGTTCTTCACACTGCATAGCGATAGTTGAAATAATCTTTTAAGTCGTTAGGACAGCTGCTCGTTATATAAAGAAATAGTTCTTCAGGGTGAACGGTGTAGGTGAGCTAAGATCTGTACCGATTAAGTGCTTTGTACCAAAGTTCATGATACAGTATTTCAAAGAGTCTAAACTTTTTAAATAAACGTCCAGCTCTTGACCTTCTCACCTTGTTCAACCCTACACTCGGTAAACCCATCGAGCAGAGCGGTGTATGCGTATTCAAGAACCGTATCAAAATAAAGCATATCCGTAACACGCGCGTCTAATATAAGCTTCAGCTTGCGGAATCGGACGATTTCAAACATTCTGTCGAGGATGAAACGGTTTCGCGTGGGGACAAGAGCGTTATTATCAGAAGCATTCTTCCACATCAACCGTATATCAATGCATGGCCGATCGTTATTTATACACAACGTACATACAACGGCGTATGAGGGGGTGTCACTAATCTGCTCTCTTCTTGTACCTACACCTGTAGGAATTTTATAACGATCTTCACTCCACTTCTCAACTATCACGAAGATTCTATTCATCTCCTCGACACTTAAATAAACAGCATTCCATTTGTTTGCTTGTCTACAATGCGTTTCCAGTACATAGTTAACGATACCGGATTTACGCCTGAACACGCGCAACGACTTCGTCACGGAGACATCGTACGCGGCTTTGAGAATGCTGCTCAAAGGAAGTTCCAGCGTATTCGAGGAGCGCACGTTCACTCGGCTCAAGCTCTGAGATAACTATGAGGCACGTGCAACGCGACGGTTCGACGGGAGGAGTGAATCGCACCATAAGCTAATGAAACGTGTACGGCGCTGATCCAACATGAATCGTTGTATCCCATTATATTGGGCAGGTGTTTTGAGAAATTTTCCCATAGAAGAATTAATTTCGGTTTTAATGTTTTATCACTCCCACTTCCCCGTATACGCACCAGGCATTTTCTTTCAGGGTAATTTTCACGAACTAAACACATTTTATAACGGTTTTAATGTTTTACCACACACCACACGTTCATTTCCACAAACTAAACATCTTCACATTCCAGCGCACTATTTGAGAGGAACATATTCCCATATTTCTCCTTTTTGTTTAACAAGCGATGCTCGTCTCTAAAGTCTGTTAAAAACTCACACCGGGCATTAGCCACAACCTCACTACAAACTTCGTCACAAGTAGGGTACGAGTACTCGGTATGATGCAACATGACATAATAACGCTTGTCACATCACTCATCAACAAGACTCACTATCCATAACCGTTGTTTCTCTTCTGCACGTGTTGTTTTCTTTCTTCACGGTATATGTAAGCTTTTATAAAGTTTAGTCCTACAACATAGTCAACACATCACTTGTCCCCGAAATCCTACAATGCTCTCACCAGAATAGCCATAGAGTATTTGTACATCTTGCTCCTTCGCACGATTCAATGTAACCTTAAAAGCATCAAAGGAGGGTGGAATAGGGAGTTTTTCAGTATCCACTACATCTTGACACTTTGCAGAATACCATTTCATAAACGTTGAACAAGCAGTATTAGAGGTAGCCATTACTATTTTCTGTCTACGCGGGAGAATACACGTCTGATGTCCAGGGCTTACTGCAATCAACTGAGCACGCAGGGAAGCCAGGTAGTACATGACTCACGTTGCTGGTCTTACAGTGGGCGGAGCTTAGAACTTTCTCCTGTACACACACACACACACACACACACACACCCACACACACACACACACACACACACAGTAGAAATTGAAACAAGATTTATTTAATAAACGAAATATTCAAGATGTATATATATATATATATATATATATTTACAAATACGTGTAATAAATAAGTTAACAATAGACACATCAAAGATTATAGTCAAGGTATTTATATTTACAAATACGTGTAATAAATGAGTTAACAATAGACACATCAAAGATTATGCTGTACCTCATCGTCATTCACGGTTCTGTGGGAGAAGCGAAAAGCAGACTGTAGAATATAAGGGTCGTCACTTAAATATTTATTATATTTTGTAAATAACCCACTTAGGAGTGTGACGTGTTAGAAATGGCTTCTATAGAAAAATTCAGGTTCACGAGCCCACACTGTATTATATCTGGACCTACAGGATGTGGTAAAACTGTGTTTATGCTTAAATCATTAAAGAAAAGGAGAGATGTTCTCAAAATTTGTGCATAAAGTTATATGGTGCTATTCGACGTATCAATCAGTGTTCAACGAGTACCAAGATGATATTTTGTTCCACAAAGGCGTATATGATGTTAATTCGTTAAAGGGAAATGAACATACAGTCATTGTAATTGACGATCTCATGCTGGAGATGGATAAAACGTTTGCCGAGACATTTACAGTATTCTTTCACCATCTTAACATAAGGACGTTTCACGAGGCTAATTTACAAGCTGCCAGTGCTAGCGCTTGTGATCTATCCCTATACTTACCCCGTGTAAACAGAAACTTGCCACTTGTCGGATAGTGGTAAGTAGAGTTGAGGACCCGGCTACTTTACTAGCCACTTGCCGGTCACGTGACTCACTAGTGGCTTGCACTGTCCCTGTGTAAATACCAACTTACTCAGTTGCCGGAAAATTGTCATTGAGTACGGAGGTTACATTTGTTGTTTAAAAATGAGTGAAAAGTGGAATGCGGAGGAAATTTCAAATTTGTGGAAATTTATGACAACATGAATTTCTGTGGAATATTAGGCCCTGACTACTTGAACAAAATAAACGCGAACTGACCATGAATAACTAATGAGTGTTTTGATTAGTGAAGGACTACATGTACCCAATGTGGAGTTTTTGAGGAAGAAGATCAAAGTGATTAAGAACGTCTACCGACAGGAACTGATAAAAATTGAAAAGTCAAAGAAAAGTGGAGCTGGCGTGGATGACATTTATCATCCAAGATTGTCTTGGTTCAAGAAAGCAGACGCTTTCCTGAGAAATCTAACACTATGCGGAACCACATCTTCAAATCTGGTAAGTGTTTACTCTATTATTATCTATTTACAAGTTACATTTAATTTCATCAAACAAATTATAAGCATAATGAAATTTAGCATATAGAATAAATTAAAGACTGTGTAGGTAACAATATAATAATATTAATTAATAATAATAATAATAAACAATATGATAATAGTAAAGCTAATCACAAATGAAACTGCTGCAATATTCATTCCTGCATCTGCCCATGTTAAAGCATATCATTCGGCTCCAATTGATTTCATTTGCCGAGGTACTGCTCCTTCTCCAATGAAGTAATCAGCATATTGGTCTCGTTTCTTTGCAGCAACATTAATGTAGTTGTTGGAAGCTAGGTTTCTTACAGTAAGAAGTTCAGTTTCGGTGTTTCGCCAGCTTCCGGGATGTATTTCTCCCGTATTTATGTCTTCATGGTCAACAGTACCATTTGCAAAATAGTGTGTGGCTGACGTTGTTATAAGCCAGTTGTGAAGATAACAAGCACACTTAATCACTAGGTCAATGGTGTTTGGCTTCAAATGTATGGGCCCACAAAAAACTCTAAACCTGGCGGCAAGAATGCCAAAGGCGTTCTCAGCGACTCTTCTCGCCCTTGAAAGGCGGTAGTTAAATATTCGTTCTTTCATTGAAAGGTTAACTCTACTAAAAGGTTTTAGTAAGTTTGTTCTAAGAGGAAATGCGTCATCGCCAATAATAACTGAATCGTGTGGCCAATTTAGTAAATCATTTTGTATAGCAAAATTTAAAGTTGAATCTCTAAATACAACACTATCATTAGCCCTACCATTACTGCCAACATTTATGTAGGTAAATCGGTAATTTCCATCAACCAGTACAAACAGAATGATACTGTAATTGCATTTATAGTTGAAGAATTCTGATCCACTCTGGTATGGACGTTTAATTTGAACGTGTTTACCATCAATGGCTCCACAGCATTTAGGAAAATTCCATTTGACGTCAAAAGTGTGTTGAATACTTTTCCACTCATTTGTCGTTTGTGGTACCTGGAATGCAATACACGCATCAATATATTACACTATATTACAATACATTATTTATATATTTCAATACATATATTAATACATATATTAAATCTATTTAATACATATATTTAATACACATATTAAATACATATATTCAATAAATATATTAAATAAATATAGTAAACATGTGTATTAATATATTACAATACACGCATATATTATATAAGCTGGTGTTATAATTCTTTTTTTGTTCGTTTTTTTTAGGAATCCTCACAAGATGATACAGAAAAAATTATGACTCCAATTGAAAGTACGGGTAACAATCCCGATACAATTTCTCTCAGTCAGGAAACGAGTACCCCTTGTCCGAAGAAAAGGACTCCACCAATTTCAGGAAGGGAAAAAACGGAAGCAAGAAGTAAGCCATATTGATAAAGTGGACACGGCACTTACAAAATTACAAGACATATCTAACAACCGTAATCGAGAAGATGAGTATGACAACTTTGGCAAGCATATTGCCGCACAATTGAGGCAGTTACCCGTCAGAAATTTTGTCATATTACAAGAAAAAATTCAATCTTTGATCACTCAAGAACGGCTTAACTGCATGTCAGGGAATAGAACCCCATTGTCCCATTCTCCTGATTTACCATCTGGTTCGTCTACTGTGTCACACAAGAATTTTGGCCTTACTTGTAATGAATCACAATATTTAAAATTTTTCTTGGGCAATTATGCTAAGGGCAATTATGAAGAATTCTAAGGGTGATATTATTGTATATAAGCATTCTTTTGTTGAATGTAGAGAAAATTATTAAATAAATTTTTGTTCACAAATTTGCTTTCTCATTATTTTACTCCTAGTTCTCTTACATTATTTACTACAAGGTGATCACGATAATATAAAACTCACTTCACATATACATAAATGCACGAATTTACATACGACTATACACGATTATTTCTTTAAAGAAAATGTAAATTTATTACTTACCTTAAGGAATCTATCCAGCACATCAATAATGGACTGCAGTACTTCCGGCAGAAATGTTGATATATTACAGGCCGGAATTCTGAATAAATATGAAAGCGATGCTAAAGTATCACCACTCGCCAAATAACGAAGTGTTACCTCAAGTTTAGTTGTTGCTGGAATTGCCATTCTCATTGACTTATCTTTCTTTGATATGAAAGGCTCTAACAAATACAGCAATTCCTCAAACTTCTCTATGCTCATTCTCAAGTGTCTTTTATACTCTGTAGGGTCTTCACTGGCCAATTCACGAAGCAATGTATTTGAGGTACCTAGCGTTTCTCTCCTACTAATCCACTTTCTCACCCACGTTGTGCGTTTCTTTTTTTTCTTTTTAATAATTAGTTCTACTTCTCTGCTTAAAACAACCACTGCAGCATCAATAGCTTCGCCTATTTCACTTGACATCTTGTACACTACTGGCAGTAACTACTTTGCCGTTATACTAGCCTAGTGTAAACATTTACTCGCCGGGTAAGTTAACTTGCAGCAAGCACTAGCAGCTTGTAAATTAGCCTCGTGTAAATGTGCCTTTAAGCGTGTTCTTCATCAATCAGAATCTATTTTTCAAAAATAGATACATGCGCAATGTGTCGTTAAATACACAATATCTAGTCTTATTCGCGCAACGTAGAGATGTATCACAAATTAGGGTATTAGCCAATCAAATGTTCCCGAATCAACGTAAAGAGTTTTTGGAAGTTTATAAAGAAGCTACAAGTACGCGTTACGGATATTTGCTTTGCGACCTTCATCCGCGAAACACGTTTAGGGTGCTTCTAAGAACGAATATATTTCCAAACGAGCCTGAAACGGTGTATATTCCAGAATGACAAAGAGGCTAAAGAAATACAGTGAATTAATAAAAATCTATTATCGACTGCCCCGGGCAATGCAACAGATGTTTATTAAAAATATCGACTCCGACTTTTTAAAATGCATCTGTGAAATATGTCAACGTTATAAATTGCAATGTATCAATGAAACCACCTCAGAAGGCTCGCCTACGCCGTTAGAAGAACATAATACGTGCACTCGCTCGTAAAAGTCAAACTGTAGGGAAGAAAAAACGAATTATTGTACAAACAGGAGGGTCATTCCTTCCCATCTTATTTTCAGTTTTGGGTCCTTTACTGACTAGATTAATATAATGAAGAAACTGGTAGTGATTCCACACGAGGTGTACGCTTCACTGCAAAGGAATCCAGACACGGATCTAGATCCCCGTAACCGTAAAAGCAGACTTAAAAGAATGGAAAGCGAATTGCTAGCCCTATTAAACAGTGAAAAAAAACACCTGATGGGAAAATAATCTTATACCAAGAAACTCTGCAGAAATTTCTTCATGAGTACGAAAATTATAAGAACCCAACAGAGATTCCCGTGGTTATTAGGCACAGCACAGGAAACGATGGACATGGTGACATAGGACCTGTACCCGACGATAGAGCTGACCAACCAAAGATTAAGGGGTCAGCCACACAGAACATCGAGCATGTATTAAAAAGCACCTTCCTACATACATTGAGGAATAAAGGTTTAAGTCTTTATAATCTATTGAATGAGGACCCCGCCATACAATGGACCGATACAGGCGAGATAATTGTGGAAGGAGTAAAGGTACAGGTATCGAATATCGTAGACATCGTCCATGATCTGGTGACAAAGTGGGATAGGCCCTCACCATCAGGATGGAAGCATATTAAAGCAAGACTACAACAAATAAATGTCCCCAAAACATTGATAGGAAATCTGAACAGGTTAAAAGACCTGGAACATGCGACGCACGTGACACAATTGAAAACGCCATCATCCCCGGCGGTAACATCTTTGGAGAGGAGAAAGAAGAGGTTAAACAACGGTCAACCCTACCCACGTGCCTCTAAAATACGCAAATGGCTAGCATATTAAGAAGACGTTATTATGACATTTCTAACCCAGCCTCCTACAGAGGCGTAGATAGATTGTACAGAAGTGTTTACGGAGTAGGGAAAAAAGATGTTGAGAGATTTTTGCGGGAGCAGGACGCTTATACACTTCATAAGCCTGTGAGAAAAAGGTGTAAAACAGCCAAGACAACAGCTGCCTCGATTGATTCTATTTGGCAAGCAGATTTAACAGACATGCAAAGATATTCTGTGTATAACGATGGTTACCGCTACATTCTATTCATAAAAGATGTATTCTCTAGATATCTGTGGCCAGAGCTGGGCAGTATTTAAATACGTATTTAAATACATTTGTGTATTTAGAACTGTATTTATAAATACATTGTTTTTCATGTATTTAAATATAGTATTTAAATACTTTAATGAGTATTTAAATACATTTGTGTATTTAGAACTGTATTTATAAATACATTGTTTTTCATGTATTTAAATATAGTATTTAAATACTTTAATGAGTATTTAAATACAATGTATTTAAATATTCAAAATATAAAAATGTAAATACTTTTACGGGTTTAATACACGTTCTGTACTAGCACAGTACGACGCGTCGACAGTGTAGTACAGCATGGTTCATGTTTCAACGTGTCAGTTCAATCAGTTGTGTGCCACTCTTAGTCGAAAGCGGTTGATTTCTTTATCGTGTGCGTGTCATGGCTTCAACAAGCAAATCCGGTGAATCAAACAGTGATATATCTGCAGATAACAATTTAGTGCACCCTCTGTTTGATGGAAAATACTTTAAAATTAAATCTAAAGACGGTAATAAGGTAAAGTGCACCTGCTTGCTGTGTAAACACGAAGTCTCTGCTGCAAGCAGTGCTACGACGAATCTGTACACTCATCTGAAGGTGTGTTTTTTTAGTCATCAAAAAATATCTTGAAATTGACCGAATAATCGTACAAAACGGTTCTGCCTTAAGTGGGCCTGTGTAACTAACTCGTTGCAATCAATCCAATTTGCGATGGAAAATTCATTGATGAAAAAGCTTTTAAAATCGTCTGATCTATCGAGTGGTGTATTTATTTCGAAATTCACCGTGTCCCCTAAAGTAGAAATTTATCAAAACATGAATTAGTGAATGCATATGTTAAAATTTGTATGTATTTAAAATGTATTTACAAATATATTTAAATACAATTGATGTATTTTGTATTTAGTATCTAAATACATTCGTAAAATGTATTTAGTATTTAGTATTTAAATACATTTCTCCCATGTATTTAGTATTTAAATACATTCAATGTATTTATTGCCCAGCTCTGTCTGTGGCTAATTCCTCTCAAAAATAAATCACCTGAAACAGTTGCTAAAGCCATCAAAACGCTGATGTTAAAAGAAAACAGGGTTCCTGGCTATTTTTGTACGGATCTGGGGAAGGAATTTATAGGCCGTGCTTTTTAGAACATGTTGACAGAGTTTAATATCAGCTATTACACTACCAATTCTATACATAAGGATTCTTTAGCTGAAAGAGTTCAACGTACCATAAAGGAACGCATGCACCGCTATTTTACACATAAAAACACATACAGAGTTCTAGACATTCTGGAATCATTGGCCTCATCCTACAACCGCTCACACCATCGCACGATTGGGACAACACCTAACGAAGTTTTAGAAAGCGGTACGCACCCAGAGGTAAGAAGAGATGGAACACCACGACCACACTCTGCGCGTTTCAAAATCAATGATTATGTAAGGCTGTCGCGTTCGGGAAATAAATTCGCAAAGGGTTTTGAGCAAGGATGGACACGTGAGATTTTTAAAGTTATGGCTATGAGACCTAAAGGTGAGATAATGATGTATTACGTTGAAGATTTGAATGCGGAAGAAATTTCAGGATGCTTTTATCTCGAGGAGTTGCGGAAAGTGGCATTTAATTTAGGAAAAAATGTTTAAAATTGATAAAATTTTAGTAAGCAAAGGTTCAGGAAAGAGAAAAATGCACCTGGTGAAATGGCTAGGGTACCCAGAAAGCTTCAACACCTATATAAAAGCTGCTGCAATAATGAAGCTTAAATAGTATGCAACATAGCTCCTAACCATTTCTACGTCACACTCCCGTCCTCCTCGTCCCTGTCTGTACACCCTAACAACACACTAGCCAACTTTGTAACAGAGCTCCACGGACCCATTGAATTGAGTCGTGATTCGTATGAGGTGGGGATATGTGAAATTCAGCTGGACACCCTCTTTTTAAATAACTCGGGATGAAACTATATGTACCGCTCGGACTAAGGTTGCACAGTTTTACAGTACAGAAGTAACACTAGGGCCTGGCCGTTATGGTTCGGCTGAGGATGTTGTGAGAGACTTAAACGTAAGTTTAAAAAACTCAAATCTTACGAATGATTTATTATACGAAATCGTAAACAAAGGAAACCCTGCACATACTCTAATCCTAAAATCAAAGGTTAACAGAAATATTAAAGACGGAAGAGTGTTCAAAATTATAACCGAGGGGCGATATCGATCAGCCTTCCAAAGAGACACCTTTCACGAGGCACAGCATGACTTGTCCAGCTTAGTGTATCAATTGAAGATGGAGAAATTGGATGAAAGCTCTCAGCCCCCAGACATGTGCTATATTTACAGCAATATAGTGGAGCACCAGTTTGTTGGGGATACCCAGGCACGCCTGCTGCGCATAGCTCACATTCCCAACCATAGAGGAAGGAGTTTGAGTATTACATATGACAGACCCCATTATGTGAATGTCGCAACTAATCTAATAACCAATATCTCAATATATATAAGAACGATTGAGGGTAAAAATTTCCCATTCGGTGACGGGAGCTTAACAGTGAAGCTGCACTTTCGACGCACTGAGTTATAATGGACAGAAAGCCTTTCACCGTCTATCGAGGGGTGAGATACCAGCGTGGTAGTGGACTTGGGTCCATTTTTTCAACCATACTACGTACGGCTGTTCCTTTGCTGAAGAGGGGTGCCAGATACCTCGGAAGGAAAGCGCTACAATCAGGTCTTAACACTGCAGAAGACATATTGGCTGGGGCTAAACCTAAAGAAGCTCTAAAAAAACATTTAAAACGTACACGGGACGAAATCATCAAAGATGCAAAGAAAAAATGCGTGGTGGTGGGAAGAAGAAGAGGGCTGACCGGAAGAAGGGATTACCACCACGTGGCATTAAACGTAAAAGGATATAAAAAAGAAGTGTTCTAAGCGAATGAAACCTATGGTTGACCATTTTTTGACTGATATAAGCTAAGGACATTGATCTCATGAATCATAGTTTGTTTACTACTTGTCGAGAGAGGAGGCACTATTTCTAACTCGTCATGGCACGCTTCATCCATCGTGTAGTTCACAATGCTGTAAATCGGAGCTATCCCTCTTTGAGATGCCCCAACTCAAGTTTCTATTGAACACAGTGACTTTATTACAATTAACCCTTAAACACAATTAGTTCCCCAGTGCTCCTATAGAATTCGTGATACCCAGCTCAGGCCCTTACTTTTTTGATCCAAGCTGTGTGCACATGTACGCTAAGCTACGTATAGCCCATTCTGATGGAACGGACTGCGATGACAAATATGCTGTATACCCTGAAACAAACTTTCTGCACTCCATATTCAACCAGTGTGACGTATATTTAAATCAGGTCAACATATCGGCAGGCACGGGGTACTATCACCTACGAGCCTATCTGGAAAATGTCCTCAACTTTTCCAAAGAAGCGAAGGCTACCTTTTTAAGTGCCGAGGGATATTATCAAACTAAAGACGAAAGTAGTATAAAGGACAAATTTAAAAATTCTAAAAAGATATACGAGTGTTTTGGTCGTCTGCATACAGATTTCACATTCCAGGAGAAGTTGCTTGTGAATGGGGTGGATATGAAAATAAAGCTCACCCGCACGAGTCCTGAGATCTGCTTAAATCTGGATGCTGATCAAGAAGAGGAGCAAAACCCGTTGTGGTTCACATTATGGAGACATACCTCCGCGTACGGCGAGTGAAATTAAGTTCACCAAAACAACTAGAAATTGAGAAAAATTTGCTAAACGCTACAGTGAAATACTCTATTAACAGAGTGCAAATCAAACTATATAAGGTGCCTGCAGGGTTGGCGTCGAAGCAGATAGAAAACATCGCCCTGGGAAATCTTCCTAAAAGGATATTATCATAATCGTAATGCAAAACCATGCTTCGGTGAATGGAAAATATAAAAAGAGTGCCTTTAAATTCGAGAATTTCGGACTTAAAAATATAACTATACGTTAATGGCATTGCGTCGGGAGGAACACTGAATACGGACTATTCATCAGATGCTGTGTTACCGCTTTGCGCGAGAGCATATAGTAATCTGGCCCATATTGCAGGTGATTGTGATGAGCTCGGTAATTTAACCTTTATCCGTTTGACATTACACCTGACTTATCTGCTAGCGTAAATACACATTTAAGTCCACAACAGAGCGGAAACATCTCAGTGAGGTTGGAATTCACCAAGCCTATAGACGCGCCTATTAGTGTACTAGTATACCTCGAGTCGCAAGCCCTAATAGAAGTAGATAGATTTAGGGGCGTTATCACTGACTTTTAAAATGGATGCTAATACACTTCAGAGAGTAATGAATAGTGAACGAATCACACGTTCCAAATTTATCGGCGTGTTTGCGAAGAATGAAACATTGAATTTGCCAACTACGCGAGAATGCGGTAGTCTTATTGTGAACACAGATGTCATTGGTAATGAAGGGATTCATTGGTTTGCAATCTATTTTAAAAATAGGCACCGCCTGTACTATTTTGATTCACTCGGTACTCAACCCTGGAGTGACCCTGTTATTGTAAAATTTCTCGATCAGTTACATATCCCCGAAGTTGTATGGAACCCATTCCGATTACAAGGATATTTTAGTAATACTTGTGGAATGTACTGCATTTCATTTCTCATGCATATGTCACGTGGTAAAGAATTTATAAATTTTTTAAAATTATTCGACCCGTGTCACACTCAACGAAACGATGAAATGGTATGCAGACAGATAAAAAGCCGTTTTCCGATTGTGCGTACTCGTTGTATAGTATGATGTTTTGTTCGTTTATATATTTGTAACGTTAGTTTGTATATTCTGTAGTTTAAGATGGTTGTTGTACTAAAAATATGATTTCCTTCATTTAATAAATTGATGAAAATACATTGTCTTCCCCCTCAAAAAAGATCATACAAATAAAAACACTTACATTATTTCGTTAATGATGTGACATTCATTGGGCTGACTGCTCGGTATAACCTCCGTATTCAGGTCCATGGCACGGGGTTCTTCAAAAGATTGTATAACACGTGACAAATCCTTATCGGACCTTAAAGGAGAAAGAATAATATTTATACTGAATCTTTTTTAATAAAAACATATACAGAGTATACATATAGTAAGAGTATTACAATGTGAAGATATCTTTGAATCGCTCAGAGAAGTTCATTTAAGAGGTAATTCCGAATAACATTTATAAAAAAACATGCAAAAGATTGCTATAAAAATTCAATGAATCGATTTTAGCATAATTGCGATTACCTAAATGAAGTATTTGACGAGATACTACATCCTCCATATATATATGATGAAATAATCCTCTTTCTGGCAGTTTGTGAATAATTGACTCCAAAAATAAAGTTATAGACACTTACATTTCTATGGTGGTCCCTTGCGTCGGATCGTAAGGAGCGTCATTGCAAATATCATCAACGGTTTGCGTTGGAAATAATCCATCCCGGTCAATCGCGTTAAAAAGATTAATTGTAGACAATGCTACAATGTCACCATCTTGATATAATCCGGTAAACTATAAATTTCTTGATTCATGGCGGAGGGAATGTTTACTCACTGGCAGAGGGAATGTTTATTCACTGGTGAAAATAACTACTGTTACTCCCAGCTGGAAATATTTCCTTTTATATGCACGATCACCAAGCTCCGCCCCAAAAGATTAAGAGTCGGTTCGTAATGATTGGTTGTTACTGTAACTGGGTGAGGTCTAATTTGTGTACCAATCGTAACACCGATATAACGGGTTCATGCTTTGGACGACTAACGGTGTCTTTGTATTCTCTCCGTAGATTTAATGCTCGTATTACCCCTTGCCGTCTCTACCACGGCAATATTTGCATTCATACTTGGTTTTCCCCAACCCACCCCTTTATGCAATATTGATCAACCCTCACAACAATACTTTATTATTTTGCGGCCCTACTAATTGAGTCTCAATTTTTCGGACTTAAGTTGTTATAGGAATATATTCATTGCTGCCATACTAAATTGAGCCTCATTTTTTCGGATGCAGTTCGTTATAGAAATATATTCATCAGAGTGGCACAGCTCAGTACTGCAGGAAACAAAATTAGCGCCGCTACTCTTTATTACTCTGACATTAACAGCACAGTAATAGCTTATGACACAAATATCAAATCTAGAAGATTTTATGCATTGCTATGTTTTGCGGCCACTCTATTCGACCTCAACTTTGATTAATTAATGTATTCGGTTTGACCTGCCAATTCTCGCGTAGATGTGTGATTAATTTGTATTTAGTTCATGAATGTCTGCTTGGGTTGGTTGATAAATGGGTACCCTAGGTATCATAGTGGATTAGACGGCGGGTGCTGTTGAGAGATCGGTCGATGACGTAATTTCTCCCCGCCAGGATTATAATATGTATTCGGTTTGACTTACTAATTCTCGCGTGGCTGTGTAGTTAATTTATATTTAGTTCATGAATGTCTGTTTGGGTTAGTTGATAAATGGGTACCCTAAGTATCCTAGTGGATTAGCCGGCAGGTGCTGTTGAGAGATCGGGGCGAAGACATTTCACCCCGCCCGGGTTAATGTATTCGGTTTCCACGTTAAACTGTAGGTCTAAGGCGGAGTGAAAAGCTTGACCATTGTTAGACTAACAATTCGATGAAAACTGAATTAGCTATTATTGTTACTACTGTATTTTGTACCACCCTATATTGTGTGTGTGTGTGTGTGTGTGTGCGTGGTCCTCACTTTCTCTCTCACTCTCTCTCTCTCTCTATATATATACACACACACACACACACATATATATATTGTTGCATTGGAAATATGATGAGGAAGCTTATTACTTAATCAAAGGACTAATGGAAAACAATCACGTGATGCTTATGAACGTATTAATGTTGTTTTAACTTTCATTATGATAATAAGAGTAATGCTGAGAATATTTGGTGTGAGAAGAGGTTTTCTCGAGCTGAATGGAAGGATTTAGGTCAAATGGAACTTTGCAGTTAAGCTTGTGGTCGGCCTCGAGGCAAATTTGTATGATACATTGCTTCTTCCAGAGACGATTTGAAAGGAAGAAAGCAAATAGAACGACGTTTAAATAATTATTGCATTTCTTATATATATATACAGGGCGTCCCAAAAAAATGTATACACACTTTAAATAATTATAAAGGCAGTGTTTATTAAAATACATTTCATTTTCAAAATGTAATAGAATCTACAGACATTATTTAATTGTTTTGTCAACGCCTGTTTTCAAACTGACGTCCGTTCTGGTCCAGGCACTGCTGATAACGCGAAGCAATGGAATCGCAAACATCACGAAACATTTCGTTTGGTATTTGTGTGCATTCTCGTTCAATGGCTGCTCTCAATTCAGCGACTGTTGCAGGTTTTATAGCGTAGACATTGTCTTTTAAGTATCTCCATAAAAAAAAGTCTAGTGGTGTGAGGTCTGGTGAACGCGGAGGGTATTCTACGAAACCCCTTCGTCCAATCCACATCCACATCGTGCCAAGTACCACTCGCAATACTCCACTCTTCGGTCCGGATCATCTTCATTAATAGCATGGACTAATCTTGGAATGTAACTTTTCCATTGACAGCGCTTCAAAATGCGTTGGACAGACGATTCTGAAATTCCTACCTCACGACTCGCTTGCCGCACAGATTTTCTTGGACTTTGGTGATACGTTTCCAGTACTCTTTCTTGCTTTGTGGGGCTTGTCGATGTCCGTGGTCTTCCGGAACGCTTCTTGTGGACATTCTGAACAGTTCCATCGGCTTCAAACTTATCTCTAATTCGAGTGATGGTAAGTCGCGTTGGTGGATCTGTTTGAAACTCCCTCCTAAACTGTCTTTGCACTTCAACTGCGTTTTCACACTTCCAGTAGCATTTTAGAATGAATTTCCTTTGTTCAAAGCTTAGTCTGACTGCCATTATTAATTCTAATGGGTTTAACTTGGAAAGAAAGAAACATCAATTGAGCTATCAGCTGTTAAAGTGTGTATACATTTTTTTGGGACGCCCTGTATATAAAAGATGTGTAATTTTATTTTTTCTGATGCATTCTGATTTTTTCAATCGCAAGAAAGGACTGTCATAATTAAATAGGCAGAACAAAGTTATTTTGTTCATTTCCATTTTATTTATTATTAATTATAATTGTGTGTGTGTGTGTGTGTGTGTGTGTGTGTGTGTGTGTGTGTTTCACCTGTATTGATGTTTATACATTTTTTATTTTATTTTTTCATCATTCCATCGTGTGTAAAGGATTGTCAAAGTAAGTAGAACGATGTTTAAATAATTCTTGTTTTTCTTATATATATATATATATATATATATATATATATATATATATATATATATATATATAAAAGGTGTGTAATGTTTTTTCTGATACAATTTGTTTTTCAATCGCTAGAAAGGATTGTCATAATTACATAGAACGATGTGTATATCGGGTTTCGTTTTAATAACTAACTCTCTTTCTGTTTATTGATTTTCTCATATATATGTATATATATATATATATATATATATATATATATATATATATATATATATATATATGGTAAGGAGAAAGTTCATTTTCTTTGATAAATCGTGTGAATTAAAATAAATGGTGGTATTTAGCAACTCTCCCTAATAAGGTATACCTGAACATTTAAAAAAAAATGGTATCTGGCAGCTCAACCTTCCTCTATATATGACCCGCTTGGCTTCGGGACGTTCAGAATGATGTGAACTTCGGCGGAATAAAGATCTATCCTTCCTCCTTAGGTTAAGACTTAGGTTAGGTTTCTCTTTGGGGGGTAAGGACATCCCACCTTCTCCCCCAAAGCCCTCCTCCATCTCTTCTTTCTCTTCCTCTCTTAAGTTAAGGCAACCCCTTTGGGGGAGGTCATCCTTCCTTCTCCCCCCGAAGCTCCATCCCCCTCCCCCTTCATTGCATACCCCTCCCCTCCTTTGCAACATCGCAACATTGATCATTATCTCTGCACCATCTCTGCACTCTCCCATTTTGCGTCCATAGTACTAGCGCACTAGTGATGTTGTGTTGTGTTCGTTGTTGTGCTAGAGCGGTACAGTCTGTCATAATGTGTTCAATTGTTTGTGGTGTGTCCTGGCACAGGTGGCAGGTGCCGTCTGTGGAGTTGTCTAGTCTGTGTTTATTATGTCTGTAAGTTAGGGTGATGTTCACATCGGAATCGTGCTAAGTTAACTCGATCCGATCTGCTCAGGCTGGTGTCTGACCTGTCAATAGGTGGCGGCTTCGCACCTAGGACCGCATTCGGACCGAGTCGTGTCATTGCTTTGTGGGATAGGTGTGTGTGTATGTGTTTTCTGTACTGTGTGATGTCTGTGGGGCCTGGTATGGAATGGAGTATTTAGTTATAATGTCTCTCTGGTGTTACCTTAATGGTGCGAGGTGTTGGTGCATGATTGTACATGTAGTGGCAAGGGTGTTGTGGGTTAGTTGTCGCTGCTGCCATGAATTGTGTTCCCTTCATGTTTAAATGTTCCCTAATTTTCAGTATTTTTGTTTCTGTGTGCAGGTGTTCTATTGGTGTTGTTTGAATACATCCTGAAATGATACGAAGTGCGTTGTTTTGTATTGTTTGTAGTGTTTATGTGTGTGTTTGAGATAATAGGTGCCTAGCATGGGCTAGCATAGTCAATAACTGAACGAATATATTGTATGTGTATGAGTGATGTTGCTTCCTGCTGGTGTCCAAAGTTTGTGCCTGTTAGTACCATAAGCGTGTTAAGTCTTGACGTACATTTGTTTTTAATGTCCTGAATGTGGTTTGAAAAGATAATGATGTGCTGTATGTGACCCCAAGTGTTTTGATCCTGTGAGTGTGTAGAATGTTGGTGTTGTTTAGTGTAAGCTGTGGAGTTATCTGGTGTTCTGTTGTGTTGCTTGTTAGCAAGGTGATGGTTGATTTTGTGGGAGCTACTTTGAGTCTATTGTGTGTGAGCTACTCTTGTATACTGTTTATGTATGTTTGTACGTTATTTGTAGCGGTGTCGATGTTGTTGTGTGTGGGTGGATGTTAGAGTGATGTTATCTGCATATGATGATAAGGTAAGTTTGTTATCTATGAGTGTTGGATTGTCATGCATGAATAAGTTGAACAGTGTTGATGAGAGAACAGAGCCTTGAGGACCCCGTTGGGAAAAATCTTGTTTTTGGATGACTTGCCATTAAATGTGACATGTGAGTATCTTCCTGAAAGATAGTTGCTCAGCCACCATTTGGTGTTATTGTGCATGTTTGTGTTGAGTATTTTGTTTATGAGAGGGAAGTGTGTGATAGCATCAAATGCTTTACCAATGTCTATTGTTGCTAATAGTGTACGTTGAGCTGGTCGTCTGGAGTTGATGCCATCCATGATGTGCTGCGTGAGGTTAGTGAGTAATGTCGTGGTTGAGTGGTGAGGTCTGAATCCATGTTGAGTAGGCGATAGTGGAATGTGTGGGTTGGTGATTTGTAAGATTAGTCTTTCTGTTACTTTGGAAGGTGTGCAATAATTAGGGTGCATCAAAAATGGCAACTTTAAAAAATTGATTTGGCCCTACGTTATTATGGTTACATTCCCTAAAAAAAATTCACATGCAAAATTTCAGGTCAATTGATTAATATCTACTGGGTCCACCTAGCTCCTAAACTTTTACAAAAATGACAATTTTGGGATAAATTGCCTTAAATTATTTTTTCACATATACCTTTATTTTATTGAATTGAATGATCCTAAGGTACTATAGGCCTAGTATGTTTAGTTTGCTTGTGTTTAAGCCATAGCTACTATTAATAAACATCATTTGCCATCATGAAATACCTATAGCTATTTTTTCTTATTTTCAGGCATGTAGACTACTTTAATATTAATCTATGTTTCTATTACAGGTCAATTTTTATATATGTTGGTGATAATAGTTGATATATGATATAATGGATAATAGTGGTAAAGCCAGTGAAGCCACTTCTAGTGGTAAAACTTGTTCAAGTGGTGCAGATAAAGTTGATGTAAAAACACGAAAAAAACCTGTATATTTGGATTAGGTCCTGGCATCACAAATAATGATGCAAAGATTGTAGGATGTCGCTTGCCAACAAGTGAACAAGTTCTTAGATGTTTCCTATTTCACCAGCAACAGGGTCTAAAAGAGAGAAGAACTAAGCGAGATATAGCTAAAATTGTTTTAACAGAAATTCAACCATTCTACAATAAAGCCAACATACCAATGATTACTGAGAAAAAAGCATGTGAGAAAATAATTTCGTTGTCAGAAAAGAATGCGAAACTGAGAGAAATTCCATTGAAAAGAAGAGAGCTACAAAGTACAAAGACAAGACTAGAAGATATGGAAATGCAACTTAAATGACTTTTCCACTGTGGATTAAAAATGCCAAAAAAATTGAGTAATCCAGAAGACATACAATTTCTTCAATCTATGCAAGGGATAGAATTGCTTCTTTTGGAGCTCATGATCAAACTTTAGCATCCAAAATGAAGTGCATTAATTTTCGAAAATGTGAAGAAAATGCGAGAAAAGAATAGGAATTGAGAGACACTGAAGCTTCTTGCAGTTATGTTGAATTAGAAAGCAGTAGCACAAGCGATACAACTACCATTGAGAGTGAGTCAGAAGCTAATGATGGAGTTGAAAAGATGGAAAATCCACACAGTCAACAGTCTGTTTAGGTACTCAAGCTATCATTCCTCATGACATTCTGAAAAGACCGAAACTTGTTTCTTTGGCATCAAGAATGAAAATGACTCCAGCACAACAGGCTGCATTCACAAAAGCTTTTGTTGAAGAATGTGGTGGTAACACTAAGGCAGTGGCAACTTCATATGCTACAGCTGATAGAGCAAGACGCGAAGTAGCCCAAAAAATTTCAAGTTCCATTCAAAAATCCTGGAATCCTCCTAATTGGCCTCTCTTCATTGGGATTCGAAAATAATTTCTACTCTGCAGGATAAATATGTTACAGAAGAACGATTAGCCGTATCAGTTGGAAATTCAATGGATCTCAAACTACTTGGTATTCCATCATATCATTCTAGTGCTAGTGGCAGTTGCCAATCTGGGAAAAACTTGACTGAAGAAGTTATGAAGCTACTGAATTGTGGAACTGCTCCAATTCAATAGTGAACTTGGTTTTCGACACTACAGCAACCACGGGACATGTGAGCGCTGCATGCATAACTATCCAACAAGAGATTGGACGGCCTTTATTATGGTTTGCATGCAGGCATCATGTTGGTGAAGTTATTATGGGTCATGTGTTTCAGGACATGAAAGTAGAAACTTCGAGTGGACCAGAAATTAATGTCTTTAACAGATTTCGAGAAAAGTTTCAGTGGATTTCCAAGGATGAAAATTGAAAAAAATTTACTTCAATCAGTACTCCAAAGCTGTCCAGGAGATTCTTCAGGAATGGACTGATTATGCAATTCAAATAAGTAATATAGAAAAGCAACATACACGATATGACTACAAACAATTTTCTGACTTAGTTGTGTTATACTTAAATGCAGGACCTAGTGATAAGGATATAACCCTTCAGCGACCTGGTGCTATACATAGAGCCAGATGGATGAGTAAAGCAATATATGCTCTAAAAATTGCATTACTAGAAGATAATATCTCGAAACTACCTTCAGTAACAATCACAAACAAGCAACAAATTCTGAAACTAAGAGACTTTGCAACCTTCATTTCATTGATTTACTACCCATGGTGGATGACCTGCTCTTCAGTTTTTGATGCACCATGGCACGATTTGCAGCTTTACAAAAAGCTTCTAGATACGAGGAAGTAAACAAGCAAATAGCAAAAAGTGCTCTAACATCTTTGAAACGTCATCTCTGGTACCTTTTTATCAGAGATGATTCCTCTTGTATTATTCAGCGATTTGGTTCCAAAATGAACTTCGTGCTATAACAAACCATCTACTTTCCTATAAACACACAAGATTGAGACAGTGGTTCCAGAAGGTAGACATGGATCTAGTTTTTGGAAAGCCTAATTTCCCTACCAATCTACGATCGGAAACCACACTAGCTGACTTGGTTGACAAAAACTCATGGTTCATATTCTCTTCACTACAGCTAGACTATGATTTTTTAATGGTTGAGATTGTTGAATGGAAAACAACAGCATCATTTATATCTTCCAAAGAAAAACTTTTGGCTATAAATGTCATAAATGATGCTCTGAGAGGGCAGTAAAACTATGCAGTGACTTTTATGAGGCTGCAAGGACTGAAGGACATCTTCAAAATGTTTTCCAAGTTGTAGAAGCTGACAGAAAAGCCACTCCTAATCTGAGAAAGAGACACGCTTCTTTATCATCTGTTTTAGAAGAAAAAAGGACAAAGAAGAAGAATTAAGATATCAATAAGCAATAAATCAATTTTTACAAGTATTTTATCATGAAATACCATTTTTAATAGGTGGAGGTGGTCGGTGGGATGCTTGGCAAGTTGGGTCCTCGTCCCGCATCCTGGTAACTCACTTCATGATTCTCAGAATAATACAAAAAAAGTCTAAAAAGACAGATAATTTCATGAATTGAGGCTAAAACTTGCCTAAAACTAACTATATTTACAATTTTTTTTCAAACAAAATCTACAACGCTTACACATAAGATTTTCTAGTCAAACCATAAAATTCCACAATTGTCAAATTTTCAAATATTGTCAGAACAGCTTGAAACGTGGACACTGAAGGTTTGTTGGGGATTGTAACCATAATATCATAGGGCCGAATCAATATCCGAAGTTCGAAATTTCACCCCTTATAGGCTGATGCACCCTAGACTGTGCATAGTATGTTGGGATATTTTTATGGCTGCGACAGATAGCCGCGTGTGAGGTGTGAATGCCGCTGTTAGAGTGGGGTAATGTTGTTTATATTCTTGTATAGCCTGGATGTATCTGTGGAGTGGTTTAGTGTTGTTATGAATTCCCAAAATGTTTCTGTTTGTTTTTCTTTAAGTTTGTTGTTGTTGTTGTTGTTGTTGTTGTTGTTGTTGTTGTTGTTTAGCCGATCAGCCCACCCTGATCGAGCAAGCCGGCGGCACGCAGGTAACCGATCGCCCTCTTCGGAGTGGACCAGAGGTTCAGCGCACTAGTGATGTTGTGTTGTGTTCATTGTTGTGCTAGGGCGGTACAGTCTGTCATAATGTGTTCAATTGTTTGTGGTGTGTCCTGGCACAGGTGGCAGGTGTCGTCTATGGAGTTGTCTAGTCTGTGTTTATATGTTAGTAAGTTGGGGTGATGTCCACATCGGAATCGTGCTAAGTTAACTCGATCCGATCTGCTCAGGCTGATCTCTGACCTGTTAATGGGTGGCGGCTTCGCACCTAGGACCGCATTCGGACCGAGTCGTGTCAGTGCTATGTGGGTTAGGTGTGTGTGTATGTGTTTTCTGTACTGTGTGATGTCTGTGGGGCGTGGTATGGAATGGAGTATTTGGTTATAATGTCTCTCTGGTGTTACCTTAATGGTGCGAGGTGTCGGTGCTTGATTGTACATGTAGTGGCAAGGGTGTTGTGGGTTAGTTGTCGCTGCTGCCATGAATTGTGTTCCCCTCATGTCTAAATGTTCCCTAATTTTCAGTATTTTTGTTTCTGTGTGCAGGTGTTCTATTGGTGTTGTTTGAGTGCATCCTGTAATGATACGAAGTGCGTTGTTTTGTATTGTCTGTAGGTGTTTATGTGTGTGTTTGAGATAATGGGTGCCCAGCATGGGCTAGCATAGTCCATAACTGAGCGAATATATTGTTTGTATATGAGTGATGTTGTTTCCTGCTGGTGTCCAAAGTTTGTGCCTGTTAGTACCCTAAGCGTGTTAAGTCTTGACGTACATTTGTTTTTAATATCCTGAATATGGTTTGCAAAAGATAATGATGTATTGTATGTGACCCCAAGTATTTTGGTCCTGTGAGTGTGTGGAATGTTGATGTTGTTTAGTGTAAGCTGTGGAATTACCTGGTGTTCTTTTGTGTTGCTTGTAAGCAAGGTGATGGTTGATTTTGTGGGCTCTACTTTGAGTCTACTGTGTGTGAGCCAGTCTTGTATACTGTTTATGTATGTTTGTAGGTTATTTGTAACGGTGTCGATGTTGTTGTGGGTGGATGTTAGAGTGATGTCATCTGCATATGATGATAAAGTAAGCTTGTTATCTATGGGTGTTGGAATGTCATGCATGTATAAGTTGAAGAGTGTTGGTGAGAGAACAGAGCCTTGAGGGACCCTGTTCGGAAAAAGCTTGTTTTTGGATGACTTGCCATTAAATGTGACATGTTAGTATCTTCCTGAAAGATAGTTGCTCAGCCACCTTTTGGTGTTATTGCGCAGGTTTGTGTTGAGTATTTTGTTTATGAGAGGGAAGCGTGGGATAGCATCAAATGCTTTACTAATGTCTATTGTTGCTAATAGTGTACGTTGAGCTGGTCGTCTGGAGTTGATGCCATCCATGATGTGCTGCGTGAGGTTAGTGAGTAATGTCGTGGTTGAGTGGTGTGGTCTGAATCCATGTTGAGTAGGCGATAGTGGAATGTGTGGGTTGGTGATTTGTAAGATTAGTCTTTCTGTTACTTTGGAAGGTGTGCATAGTAAAGTAATGGGTCTATAGGAAGCTGGTTCTGTTGGATTTTTGTTTGGTTTGAGTAGTGTAATAATTTTACCTTGTTTCCATATGTCAGGAATAATACAGTGTTGGTATGAATATGTGCTGATATTTGTGAGAGCTAGTATTCGTTGTGGGCCCAAGTGTTTAAGGTGTATGTTAGATATGTTGTCTGGTCCAGTAGCCTTCGAATTCTTAATGTTTTTGATGATCTTGGTGGTCTGGTCTGTATTGAAGGGTGTAATGGTTGTGTCGAGTCTGTAGGTTTTCTTTGTGTCTGTTTTGTCTGTCTGCATGTTTCTGGTTGTTGTCTCTGTTTAAGTGACTTATCTTTACGTAGTGATTAACTAGAACGTTAGCTTGTTGTGTGTATGTTGGTATATTATTTTGGCTGCGACAGATAGCCGCGTGTGAGGTGTGAATGCCGCTGTTAGAGTGGGTAATGCCGTTTATAGTCTTGTATAGCCTGGATGTATCTGTGGAGTGGTTTAATGTTGTTATGAATTCCCTGAATGTTTCTGTTTGTTCTTCTTTGAGCTTGTTGTTTATTTCTGTGTTGAGCTGTTGTATCTGCTGTTTTATAGCTTCTGTGTGTGGGGTTTGTGTGTTATATTGAGGTTGTTACGTTGCCTTATGAGGTGGGCTATTTCTCTAGTGTAATTTGGGTTGTATTTCCTAATGTTGCCCTTCGGTATGTATTTGTTTGCATTATTGATGATCTGATTAAATGTCTTGAGTGTTGTATTGATGTTTATGATGGGTGTGCTGTTTAATGTGGTGAATTGTTCCTCAGTCTGTATTTTGAACTGTTCCCAATCAGCTTTCTTGTAATTTCTGTAAGTGTGCCTAAGGCTGTTGGGGCAGAGTGTAGAATGTGTTGTAATGATGATGGGCAGGTGGTCTGATGACAGTTGTTTTTCTGTTCTCCATTGTGTATGTGTTGCTAGTGAGGGGGAACAGAACGTTATGTCTGGGGAGGAGTTTGAGTATCCTGCTTGATGTGGTATGTGTGTATGTTCTTCTGTATTGTTAAGAATGAAGAGGCTGTTTAGTTGTGTGGCTATGTTGGCGCCTCTGGTGTTGCTTTGGTTGTGCAGGTACCAACTAGTGTCTTTGGCGTTGAAGTCTCCTCCTAAGATGACATTAGTGAGAGAGGCCAGATTGTGTAACTGTGGATTGTAATTGGCTGGCACCTGAGGTGAACTATTTGGTGGGATGTAAATGTTGATTAGTGTGGTGTGTTTTGCGCGTTTTTTAATGTTAACTTCCTGTATTTCTAACGTGTTATCTGCTTGGATTGTGTTTGTAATGTTTTGGGTAGCATCAGTGTAGCTAATACTTTTACGTATGTAAGTGATGAGTCCACCCCTGTTACCCCCAGTACGATCTTGACGGATCGCCGTGAAGTCAGGGATGGTGAGTGTTTTGTGTGTGCGTTTTAGTTTTGTTTCTTGTATAAGTGCTATGTGAATGTTTTGTTTGTGTACGAATTCCCTAAGCTGCATGATTTTGTTTGTGAGGCCATCTACGTTGTACTGTAATATGTTAATATTATACTTCTTTATGTGTCTTATGGTGCTATTGTGTCTATGTCTTTGTGTATGGTGACATGTGTAAGTTGTAGTGGGGTCTGGATTAGTCTTAATGTCGCCAGAGAGTAAGAGTAGTCCGGGGAGCACGTCCGGCAAGCAATTGCTCCCCGTAAATGAAAAAATAGTATGCTGGGTTAGGTCCGGCCTCAGGAGCCGATCGGCACTCTGACCATGCCACGCAACAGGCCGTCGACTGCCAGTCTGGCCAACTGTAGAGAGCTCGCTGCACGGAGAGTTGAGGAGGTTTGGCCACCAGCGCGTTGATGTCTTCAGCTTGACGTCGCCTCTTCTTCGCGTTGAAGTTCCACGTTTTTTCGTTGACGTTGACTCGCTGTCGTGCCCTGCGCTGGAGGATACAGCCACTACTAGAAGCCTCCTCGTCAGCTGCTAACTTTTGGTTTTAATACTGTGTGTAGATTCAGTTATTACTGTGAGTCTATTAAAAGAACATTCTCTGTTATTTTGTGCTTATCCTTTGTCTGCAATTTTGTGTTGCTCTCGTTGTTGGAGTTCTGAAAATGTATTGCCCGCCTGTCTGCTAAATTGCTCTTATATGGACTCTTTTTCTTCTCTTTCTTCTTCCTTTAATTTTCACTAGAAATATGTCGAAAGTGCAATACAGAAATCTTCTTGGGAAGAATTTACACATGCTAGAGTGCTCCTGATCGTCGTACAACAGAGAATAGCAGTCGTAAATTATCTGTTTTCATTGAATAATCTCTGTGTATAGTTGATATTTAAAGCATGCGATTTAAGATCTTTTAGGGTACTGACAATTTGGGCAGTTCTCTGGTGACTTTGTCAAGTTTGAATTTAGTTTACTGAAACTCTTATTTCAGTACTTTGAAACTACTTGGTAAGTACTTGTTTTAGATTAAAGTAAAAGTAACTTCTGATTACGTTGTTTACGTTTACATTGGTTATGAGTGTGTAAGATGCACGCACGTTTACTCTACGTGTTTAACAAACCCGAACAAAATTATTTCAATTAGGTCAATGTTTTCATCAGTTGATGTATTTGCTGGTCTTCCACTTCGCGCAGCAACAATGGTGCTCTGCCTTCCTTCCCGAAACTTTGCACACCACTTTGATACACTTTGTCGACTTGAAACATTCTCTCCATACACTTCAACAAGGTGGCGATGAATTTATGCAGCGGAAACATTTTTCGTGTTTAAAAATCGAATGGCAGCACGCATAACTGCGGGTAAACCACATCACAAACAGTGTTGCCACGTCACAAACAGTATTGCCACACATGCTTAACAAAATATTGCTCTACCAACAACATTATTGTATTGTGCATAATGCACCGGTAATTAACTTTGTAAACTTACTTTTTGAACAACCCTCGTAAATATACATATACACACACACACACACACACACACACATATATATATATATATATATATATATACACACACACACACATATATATATATATATACATTCAACTGCAAAGAACACGCAGTATAAATAACGTAAAGAACGACGCTTGTATAGGAGATATTCCGCGCAAGACGAGAAAGAGAAAACAACAAATGAAAAAATGAAGTACCACCTGGGAATCGAACCCGGGATCTTCCGATTGCCGGTCAGACGCGATAACCACTACACCATGGACTCCACTCTTCCAAATGCCGTAATTCCTCTACATACTCGCAGAAACCAATGCCCCAAGGGGGCACCTCCCGCTTGCCGTAACATTATATACATTCAACTGCAAAGAACACGCAGTATAAATAACGTAAAGAACGACGCTTGTATAGGAGATATTCCGCGCAAGACGAGAAAGAGAAAACAACAAATGAAAAAATGAAGTACCACCTGGGAATCGAACCCGGGATCTTCCGATTGCCGGTCAGACGCGATAACCACTACACCATGGACTCCACTCTTCCAAATGCCGTAATTCCTCTACATACTCGCAGAAACCAATGCCCCAAGGGGGCACCTCCCGCTTGCCGTAACATTATATACATTCAACTGCAAAGAACACGCAGTATAAATAACGTAAAGAACGACGCTTGTATAGGAGATATTCCGCGCAAGACGAGAAAGAGAAAACAACAAATGAAAAAATGAAGTACCACCTGGGAATCGAACCCGGGATCTTCCGATTGCCGGTCAGACGCGATAACCACTACACCATGGACTCCACTCTTCCAAATGCCGTAATTCCTCTACATACTCGCAGAAACCAATGCCCCAAGGGGGCACCTCCCGCTTGCCGTAACATTATATACATTCAACTGCAAAGAACACGCAGTATAAATAACGTAAAGAACGACGCTTGTATAGGAGATATTCCGCGCAAGACGAGAAAGAGAAAACAACAAATGAAAAAATGAAGTACCACCTGGGAATCGAACCCGGGATCTTCCGATTGCCGGTCAGACGCGATAACCACTACACCATGGACTCCACTCTTCCAAATGCCGTAATTCCTCTACATACTCGCAGAAACCAATGCCCCAAGGGGGCACCTCCCGCTTGCCGTAACATTATATACATTCAACTGCAAAGAACACGCAGTATAAATAACGTAAAGAACGACGCTTGTATAGGAGATATTCCGCGCAAGACGAGAAAGAGAAAACAACAAATGAAAAAATGAAGTACCACCTGGGAATCGAACCCGGGATCTTCCGATTGCCGGTCAGACCGGCAATCGGAAGATCCCGGGTTCGATTCCCAGGTGGTACTTCATTTTTTCATTTGTTGTTTTCTCTTTCTCGTCTTGCGCGGAATATCTCCTATACAAGCGTCGTTCTTTACGATATATATATATATATATATATATATACACACACTATATATATATCTCTAAACACACACACACACACTAATATATCTATATACACACACACACACACACACACTATATACACATACACACACACACTATATATATATATATATATATCTACATATATGTAAAAATGAACAATGAATAATTCCTATATAATCTTTATATTCAAATATTCATTTTTACATAAGGACCAAACTCGCATAATGCAAGTTTGGATGACTTTAGTATTCAATGTATGGTAAATTCTTTAACCTATTATTATTATATGTTGTTCATTTATACGTCCATTTCCTTTCTTGACCTTTATCTTTTGTTAATTTTATTAATTACACTGGTATGCATCAATTTTGCTGTCAAGGGTTTTGTAAGTGATTCTTATAGAGTTTTACCTGCTGATTTCGAATCTGCAATCCGTTTTTCTCAATCAGCTCAGGTTATCCGGCTATGGCCTCATAAGTAAAATAGAATTTTTCGTGATTTTGTCAAAGCGGAATTGGAACAGTAACATCTATCATCACTTGTTTCACTTGTATAATATCTTTTTTTACTTTTCAGGCATGTAGATAAAATATTTCATAATGAATAGAGCGTGTAAAAATGATCCCAATAGATTCTGCTACATATGTGGGACGGTTACCATGCCAAATAACCAGTCCCAAATCACTAAATTTGTGAAGACAATGTATAGAGCATACTTTGGAATTAAGCTAGGGGACCAGGACAAAAATTTCGCCCCTCATATGTGCTGCAAGACGTGCATTGAAAATTTGAGAAGATGGAGCAAAGGCAGAGCGAAATCTTTGCCTTTTGGAATTCCTATGATTTGGAGAGAAGGAAAGGATCACGTGACAGATTGCTATTTCTGCGTGACAAACCTCCAAGGTGGGCTTATAAATTTATTTTTCTTAAATATTTTGAAATCCTCGTATGAAACTTGACATAATATTCACCATAATGTAATATTCACCATATATAGCATAATATTCACCATAATGGTAATCATACATTTACATATACATATTGTTATAGAAAATACATTTACACATACATATTGTTATACAAGTTACATTTACATATACAATGATTGTATATTTTCTTTCTTTTTCATTCATATTGTCCCCGAAGGGACAATATGAATGAAAAAGAAAGAAAATATACAGACTCCATCGACCTATTTCATATCTTACAGACCGCAGCCTTCCCTCACGCGTCGCCACTGTCTGAATGCTTCTTCTATTTCATATGCAAGTTTTATATCCATGTTTCTGTGTTTGTATTTTCAGGAGTTAACAAGAAGAATAAACACATTGTTGTATACCCTGACATTCCTTCTGCTATGAGACCTGTACCACATGGTCCTGGAATTCCAATACCCGACCCACCTCAAACCCTGGACTTCGATGATTCTGATGATGAATCAATGACCAATGCCAATGACCAGTCCCAGTCGTATATACCTCAAAATACCGCTTCAAATGAGCCGAGGCCTCTCAACCAGGCCAAACTTAATGATCTTACCAGGGATTTAGGACTTTCCAAATTAGCTGCCGAGATCTTGGGCTCACGACTTCGAGAGGACAACTTGCTGGCTCCGGGAACAACATTCTCCTGGTATAGGAAACAAGAGGAAGAATTCCGCAAGTTTTTTTGCAGTGCACGAAAATACCTCTTCCTTAGTGTACTGCTGCAATGTTGAGGGGCTAATCGAATCCTTGGGCCTGCCATATAACGCATCAGAATGGAGGCTCTTTATAGACTCGTCTAAACGAAGTTTGAAAGCAGTACTTCTCAACATTGGGAATAGGGTTGCATCAGTTCCTGTAGCACATTCCGTACAACTTACTGAGAGCTACGATAACATGAAAATTTTACTGGATGCTCTCGTATACGACCAACATAACTGGAGGATCGTGGAGATTTGAAGGTAATACTAATATCATAAGTAAACTATTGCTATTGACTATGTTGTTTTTCCAAACGTTATTTGAGAGCGTATAAGAACACTTAACTTCCCCACAGAAGTGATACAGTCCAATGCATAGATTTTTTATCTGATAGAACAAATTCTCTAAATTCTTTAAATATTTTCATTTTTTTTCAGATTGTGGCATTTGTTGGGAATGCAAGGGGGATACACGAAATACCCATGTTTCCTCTGCAAATGGGATAGCCGAGCGGATGAGAAGCACTATGCACAGCGTGAATGGGCATCCAGAGAGAATTTTGAACCTGGGTCGCATAATGTCGTTTCAGTGCCCCTTGTACCACCAACAAAAATTTTGCTCCCACCACTTCATATTAAGCTGGGTTTGATGAAAAATTTCATCAAATCAATGAATAAGGAGGGTTCAGCATTCCGATATCTCGAGAGTAAATTTCCTCATATATCTGATGCTAAACTAAATGCTGGGGTTTTTGATGGTCCTCAAATTCGAACTTTGATCAAGGATACTCAGTTCGAAAACGCAATGACTCCAACTGAGAAGAATGCCTGGCAGGCATTCAAATCAGTTGTCACTGATTTTCTTGGCAAGCGTAGAGGTCCAGAATACGAGTCCGTTGTCGAAAACTTGATGGAAACTTTCAAAGCTCATGGGTCGCGCATGTCCATAAAAATGCACTTTTTGTGGTCCCACTTGGACTATTTTCCTGAAAATTGCGGGGATTATAGTGAGGAACAGGGTGAACGATTTCGGACTATTGCTGGTGTTTGAAGCGAGACGTGCCCGAAGAAAAACACAGACGGAAAGCCAAAAAAACTTCATTCCTTCCTCAATAAACTTTTTTCTATATTCATTGTATGAATAAAAGTATTTATTCACACAATGTTTTCATTTTTCACGAGTGTTCTTATAATATTACTCGTATCTACAGTGTTTAAGCTAAAAAAATCAATAAATTTGGGGATAAAATTGGACTTATAATAAATGGCCAATAGAGAAAAAACCTGACCTGATTGAGGAAAACAATGTCATTTTCGAATTCAGCATGGTCGAATTATATAATATGAGTTGAAAAAACCCTCACAGCAGACAAAAGAATTTCATATGCATACCAGTGTTATTCATTGAGCAACCTATTGTCTCCCTATTGTCAACCTATTGTGTGACTACTAATATGTGTAAAAAACTTTATGCATTCGTACATGTTCGCAAATGATCATGATCACGTACATAATTACCTTACATGTAAGTACGTTCACATGTATTCTTTTTATTTCTTTTCTTTAAATTAATTAATTTCTCGCAATACTCATAAATGCTTATGCAAGTGTTCGGATTCTATTGACAGCAGCGAAAGCGAGAACTTCTGAGGTGAAAATCTCCTCTCGCTTGCTTCTAATTTATAAAACATTATTATGTTATATATATATATATATATATTATATATATATATACAGGGTGTCCCATATGTCTGGAACTATAGGGTAAAAAAAGTAATTCATGTTTTTCCGTTTATGCAAGTGCCCATGATGTCTTTGAGTAAGGAAGAACCCATCCAGGTAATTCTGCTCGTAGGAAATCGGAGTCAGAGGGAGGTCACTGGGGAATTTAACAGATTGCATCCGGACCGCGCGCCGTGAACACACAGCTGTGTCTGCAAACTTGTAGCAAAGTTCAAGGAAACGGGATCCATAGGAGATAAACCACGCAGTGGACCTCCGACGACATCCACCGACGATGACACAGCCGCTACCATCCACGCTCATTTTACAAACAGCCCCCAAAAGTCTCTTCAGCGTTTTTATTGCCGTTTTTATCATTTTGCCCTATGGTTCCAGACTTACGGGACACCCTGTATATATATATATATATATATATATATATATATATATATATATATATATACACCGTATGTGCTCATGTACTTTATGTTATACTTTTAACATCCTAATTGTCTGTAAATATGAAACACTAAAATAACTACAGTTAACTGTTTAATTGTAATTAATTGTAATACTTTAATATAATGTAATTGATGTGCTTTAATGAAACAATAATTAACGATAATAATTTAATATAATGTAATTAATGTACTTTAATGAAACTGTAATTAACGATAACAAGCGAATGTGAATTAATTGGTAATTATAATCATAGTTGTAATAAACCAAAATTACAATGTACTCAGTGATGTACTTGGATTCTACTCAATGTACGACCCGACATTATGCCATTTAGGAATGTACACTCGGCGATATTATTATTATTTTATTATTTTTCCGTTGGGATAAATTTTTGAAGTGCTTTCTACTTTGCCAAATAATTAGTGACGTGTTCTTTTTAAAATTTCTTAATCATTTTTTAGATTTAGCTTAATAATGAATCCTGAGTAACTTTTGCAATGTTCATGTTTTGTATGCGTTCTCTCTTCGTTATAAAAGACGAAGTCATGTCTTGCCTAAGCATTTAATTGTAAATCTTAAACCTTTAATTTTTACTCATATGCATATTTTAGTGTAAAGATGCATAGTTCAATTTCCACTTTTAGTTAACTTGGCAGATCATGATAACATCAGATCTGAAAATACGCGGTTTAAGATAAAAATATGGCTTCATCTTCAAATATCTTGTTTATTCGTTTAAACTTTACCACAGCTAAAAGATTTACTTTATTTTCAAATATTGTGCAAAAATAACGCAGCCTTTTCAACATTTAATAATAATGATGTTAGCAGTTTATAGGTATAAACCCACAAAAATCCTTCCATGTTCATTCTGAATTAGACTACGAGGCTGAACACTACTTGTACATTTTAGCAGTAAATTAGTAAGTAGGAAACAATCTTTATCTTCTCCTTCGAGCCTTGCTCTCTTCAGAGAACTTAGTCATTAAAATCTCCCGATACGTTACAAGAAGAATCGGGGAAACCTCAAAGAATTTTAAAAGTCTACCAGATTCCTCCGAGCCACTATAGAAGAACTCGGAGAGTAGTATAGAAGAAATTACTACAAGTAACAAATCCGTTGCTGCCATCTAACCAGAATCCCCGTCGACTTCGAACCAACCCAGGCCATAGACGGAGGGGTTAACATATATATACACTATACATATCTATACACACACACACACACACACACTATATATATATATATTATATATATATATATAGTGTGTGTGCGTATGTATAGATATATATATAGTGTGTGTGTATATAGATATATATATATAGTGTGTGTGTGTGTATATATATATAAATGTATATATATATATATATATATATATATATATATATATATATATATCTATATATATATATATATATATATATATATTATATATATATATATATATATATATATATAACATATAATATATATACACACACACATATTTATATATAATATATATATATATATATATATATATATATATATATATATATATATATATAGTTTGTGTGTGTGTGTGTATAATGTGCATATCAAGCTGGATAATGTTGGGGACAGTGTTTGATAAAGGAGCCTAACCTGCCTGATCCAGGAGCTTGGGGTTGGCACAAAAATGAACAGTCGACTTGGGAACCTACATGGACAACTCTTCTAGAAGCATCAGCAACATGCAAAGAACTACTGAGCTGTTCCTGTAAGAACTGTAACACAAGTCGCTGCAAGTGTGAAAAAGCGTTACTAAAATGTACAATGCTCTGTAAGTACAATAACTGTGAAAATGGTGTTGATGGACATGAGATCATAAGCAATGCTGATAATGTGAAGTGACTGTATTTACATTCATTTTTGTATCTTAAAATTGCAAAGCTGGATTATATATACTATACTGTATAATATTTTTTATATTATATACATTAAAACTGTATTATCAATACACTTAAAAATTTCATTTGTATTACTAAATAACTACATGCTAACATAATTACACAAATGCATGAAAGATAGATAAATGTTGCAATGATTTGATTATTCCTATTAATATTTTTGTTTAACACATTTTCTCCGCCATTTTGAAAATGGCGGCCATTATCTTTGTGAGCTACCAACAGAATTACTCTCACATATTTATAGATAAATTATAAAATGTTTCATGCCTTTTTTCAGACATGCATAAATTAAATTCTTTAATGTTTTGATCATTTCTGGTGAGTGAGTGAAAGTGATACAACTCAAAAAGAAAGTTTCTTGAATGCAATAAACCGTGGTGGTTTATGTAATCCTTCTGACATAGTGTTTGTAACAGCAGTTCATGCCTATGAGCTTTATCTGCTCATCTTCAAAGATAATTCTTTGAGATCGCAAATCTTAGGATTCGAAAATCCTAGAGCAGTTTTTGTTAAAATTTTTGTTGAAAAGATGGCAGAAAATGAAAACACAGAAACATTATGTAATATTAAATGTGACAATGGTCATAACTTCAAAAAGTGTGTTGAAAAAGTTTCCCAAACAATATTTAATATTGGTGCAAAAAATTATGTTAGTGAAGTGAACAGCCAAATTCATGCAGAACGGAAAAGAAAGCCGGCTACTAAGGATGATAAACAATCACCAAGTGTAAAAAAGATTGCTAAATTGCATTCTGATAAAATGTAATTAGAAATGTAAGTTGCATTTTTTATTAAAATTAGTGATCTTAAATTGTTTTTTGTTAAAATGTTCCGTTTTTGCAATATAGTTCAAAATAATAATATTGACATAGGTGTGTCCTGGGACTTCGATACCTCCCCCCTTAAGCAATGTTGAGTGGCTAAAATGTTTTTTGCTCTTAGGTATGGTTAAAAACATGGTAGGAGTCCATCATAACATTTTTTAACTTATTTGCAATCTTTCGATTTTGAACCCTAGGCTCCTCTGGCCCACCCTAAAATCGCGTGTCGAGTCCATGTATATCGAAGTCCCCGAGCTATCCCAATTGATGCTATGATTACATCTATACATATGGTTAAACATGCATTAGAATTTTTCTGTTTTACCCTAATATCTGACGTTTAATAGGTATTATAATGTAACTGTAAAGGAATTTGAGTGTAAAAATATCCTGTCTACCTTACCATGTTAATTTTCAATATCTTCCGACTTTACTTAAAGCAATTGGCATCAGTGTAGTCTTTAAGTATAATAATACTGTTAAATCAGGCCTAATAAAGAATAGCCCGGATAATGTGGTTGGTTGTGTGTATTCGATCGGATTAACAAAATGTAACTCAGTATATATAGGCCAAACGGGTAAAACGTTAGATATTAGGGTAAAACATTATAAATATGCGTGTAGAACAGCAAATAATTCTAATGCATTGTTTAACCACATGTAGAGATGTTATCATAGCATCAAGTGGGATAGCTCTAAAGCGCTCGTTAAAAGCAGAGATATAATTGAAAGAAATATTCTAGAATGTGCATTTATCCATTTTAAAAATAATTTCAATAACAGTGCGGGAATGTATAAAATTGACAATACTCTGTTTAAATTCCTTCTGCCTCTCATTAAGTCTTGTTAATTATGTCCTAATCTTTTTGGTTCCGACCCGCTGTGTATATTTAGGGTATCTTGCCTGCTCCCTTCATTCCCTGACGAGGTGTACTTCTGAATATACGAAAGGACTTGGAATCATTTTTCTTTTTCCTTATGAGTTTACACTTTACATCATATATATATATATATATATATATATATATATATCATGTTCAAATTATACAGGGTGGGCCGTAAGTTTCCATACATAGGAAAAATAAACATTTTTTTATGGACAACCATTTTTATTTATATAATATGCTCTACATGGTTGCCATTGTTTTTGAAAACACATTTCAATACGTGTTCCCCACTGTTGATGAACACGCATTAGCACAGTTGACGTTATGCTTGTAATGGCGTTGGTGATACGTTCCTTTAGATGATCTGCAACATTTCCAGTTTTCTGAAACTTGTTAATAAGTTTTGCCACAGTGTCGTGTGTGATGTTCGTTCCATGTTTTCTGTTAAAGTTCATTGCAACCATGCGACTGCTTCCCGACCCAGCCATCAGTATGATTTCAATTCGTTGCTCTTTCGTCAAACGCATATTCTTAGGGTATCTGAAACATAAAAACAAACGTTTAAATTTTCCTATGTATGGAAACTTACGGCCCACCCTGTAGAAGAGTCTAGTCCAGGGGTGGTGGATCTTTTTACAGTCGCGTGCCCAAAAAACCTGGAAACCATAACAAAAAATTCGCGTACCCACCAAAGTTTATATATATTACACCAAATTATAAACATTAACTCTATTATTTTATAGCATTTTTTGGATAATAATTTCTGTTTAGGTGTGCCAGGCAAATGGGCACGTGTGCAAATAGGTTCGCCACCACTGGTCTAGTCCTACCAATAATTGAGCATTGCTCAGTACTCACAAGCCATACAGCAAACGAGACATTGCGAGTACTGAAGCTATACAAAGGACTTTTAGTAACGTCTAAGATAGAGGAAACGGAAGGTGAAGACTACTGACTCGACTACAATCCCTGAAACTCTACTCTCTCGAAAGAAGGCGCGAGCGGTACACAATAATATACATATGGAAAATACATGAGGGCTTTGTCCCTAACTTAGAAATGAAATAGAACAAACTGGAATAAGAGACGGCAGATTTTGTACTGTCCCAGCTGCGGTGGGACAAAGGGCCATGAAAACGAGAATGGGAAATACCCTCAGAATACGAGGCCCAGAGCTTTTCAATGCCCTACCAAAATGAGTGAGGAATCTCCAGCACACCGACCTGAATAACTTCAAGAACCAGCTGAACAGATTCCTGTGCAAAGTCCCTAACCAGCCATGCGTGCTCGCTACGAGGGCAGGAGGAGATCAAACAGCAATTCACTCCTTCACCAAATTCCGCAAATGAGGTGGGATGCTGCAGAGGGGTCGACCGCAGGTCGATCCTGAACCGTTCTTCTTCGAACTCGCATAAAATGACATATATATATATACTGTGTGTGTGTATTAAGGACTAAGAGGACGAGGAGATAGTACATGTTTATTCAATTTCCACAATCAGCGCTAAAAAAATAAAAAGTAAAAAAGTGAACAAATATAATGAGTACAAAATTTTATACAATATATTTATTTAGTCATATGATAATAATTTAAAGTTAAAAAGGCATATAAAATGTAGAGAAGTAAGACAACGGTTAAAATATACAAAGGTTATAAGGTGAAAAGAATATTGGAAACAAATCTTACCAATTTATTATACGGGGGGGGAGGAATCTAATTGTATAAAGGGTGGGAATGGTTGAGTGTTGACGTATCCATGTTGGGATTGTCCCAATGGCCGAAGAGTGGTACCGGATTTCTTTTTCAGTGATGAGTTGGAAGAATTATTTAGCTATGACAGGCGCCTCGGTGGTGTAGTGGTTAGCATCGCTGACTACGAATCCATCGGACCCGGGTTCGAGACCCGACGGCAGCTGGCGCGCAGCAAAACCCAGCTGTTCATCCTTCCACACAATGAAGAAAGTGGTTGGTAGATAAATGGGTACCCTAGGTGGCCTAGTGGTTAAGACGCTGGGCTGCTGATGGGGCGTAGTTCGGATTCCACGTTAAACTGTAGGTCTAAGGTGCAGTGAAAAGCTTGACCTTCGTCAGAATGAACAATTCGGGCGGAAGCTAACCAAAGGTTATGTTTAAATTGAAAGCAGGACTATAGTCGTTGAGGGTTGGTTTTCTACCAGGTATTTATAGGGATTCGAGGATGAGGAGGTCGGTTAGTTGTTATGCTGAATTGATAATTTTAAAATTGGTGGGAAGCAGTGGGTGATTGTGGAGGTGGCAATGATCTCTTATTGCTGATTTCGGTGGTTTATTTGAGGATTGTGATGTTTTGGTAGAAATGCTGCGATGTTCGTCCACTCTTGTTTGATATTGGCGAAAGCCAATATAACTTGCTTTGCAACGAGTACGGTTGAAACAGTAAATAGTGGACGAAACAAGGGCTGGCTTTTTTTTTCTTTATGATTGATTTAATGCTGTTATTATTGGTGAATACAAATTGAAGGTTGATTTGAGGGTAAAGAAGGGTGAGTAGGTGGCGAAGTTCTGATTGTATTTTGTAACTAATATAGTCGTAATAGGGAAAAGTATTGTGTCTTTTTAACGGTGGGAAATTTAAGGGGGTTAATAATGTTGCTAAGAAAATTTCTAGTTAGAGATTGTAGTAAATGTTTGGGGAAAGAATAGTAGTATGCCAGCATTTGGGGAGACAGACATGGATCAATTTGAAAATTTCTCCCCTCACCTTCCTTCATGAGGATCCTTCACCGTTCTTCATGACGGTCCTCCACCTTCCTTTATAAGATGTCTTTCATGGTCTTTCATGAGAAAAAAAAATTTAAATTTAAATTATTTTTTTAAATCCTCTTCGCCTTCCTTCATGGTCTTTCATGAGACAAAAACAAACAAAACCAAAAAATAAATTTTTCCTCCTTACGTTCCTTCACGGTCTTTCATGAAAGAAATTTAAACAAACAAACAAAACATTCCCTATTGAATACGAAAAGAGGCACTTTTTACGCAATGTTCCGCCGCGTTCCGTCGTGTTCGTGGGGCCCCGCTAGTTTTATCTTTCTGGAAGCGTTCGTACAGAAGATGCATTTCTGGAGCACCAGGCTTCTGCTGATCAGTGGCGTATCAAGGGAAGGGCGGCAAATTACTGTCAGGCGGGCGCAGTATGCAAAATTTTGGTTTTATGTTTAAAATGCAACCCTCCAAAAAATTATATCTCATCATTGTCGCGCGTTATTTGTGTACAAAATATCCATGGTTTTGATGAAAAATCATCATTAAATGCTATATATGCCACCTCAATGCCACTATTTCCACAAACAGTTGCGTTAAATTTTCACATCGGAAAGGTTGCCAGCCCTATTTTTCAGACTTTCCCTTATATTATTTAGGTTTAGGCTTTGCATCTTTGAACTTTGAGATGTTAATAATTAATGGTTGTTTTATTTTGCAGATATCCTACTGAATTAGCAAACATGAGCAAACGACAGAGACTGAGTGGTGCTGCATACACAAGAATCTTCGCGAAAAAAGAGGAGGAAGGCAAGCGTGCTGCTAAGCGATTTTCATCAGTTAATGGGATTTTCAGACACACCTTCAGTGCCTTCTGGAAGCAAGGAGATCAACCGCAATGTGATATATCTTTAGAGATAGATGTTCAAGCGGCAACTTCAAGTGAACCCCCAAAATAATCAGGATCAACCCCTCATCTACATCACAAGTCACCCACCCACCCATCACCCACAGAGTCTGTTTAACGATTCTGGCAACTGGCCCGTTCCAATGACGGACAATTTGAGAATCGAACTCATTAAACGGGACCATCACATTTGAAAAACATGAATGGACCCTTTCCAGCTGATTCAACAATAGTCATGTCAAAAGTTTGGTATTTCAAAACTTTGGAAAATGGCGAAAAAATTGAAAGGTCATGGCTAATCTTCCACCTTCAAAATGTAGCTTGCATTGCTTTTGCTGTCGTCTCTTCAACACTCTCCCAGTGCATTTGGAAAAGAAGAAGGATTTTTCGCCTGGAGGAAACTGAATCCAAGAGTACCTGAACATGAAAACAGTCCATATCACCCGATGCTTTGAACAATGGAAAGAGTTGTCTATGCGCCTCAGTTGAATGCTACAATAGATAATGCACATCAGTTGCAAGTAAAACATGCTACTGCTAAGTGGAAAGAAATACTGAGACGAATTTATGACTGCATCATGTTCTTGGCAAAACAAGATCTTGCATTCCGAGGGCACCGAGAGAACTTAAATGAAGAAGCTGGGCTAGCTGCAATTCTGGAAACTTTTTGGAGTTAATAAAACTAATGGGCAAATATGACCCAGTAATTAGGGAACATCTTACAAAATAAATGACTGACAAGATATCCACTACGTATTTGTCACCTAACATTCAAAATGAGTTCATCACACTAATCGGCTGTAATGTTCGAAAATGTATAATTGATAATGTGTCTAGTGCAAAGTACTTTGGAATAATTTTCGATAGTACACCAGATTATCGCATATTGATCAGATGTCTCAGGTAATTCGCTATGTGTCGATTAAAGATGGTAATGTAGAGGTGAAGGAATCCTTCGTTGATTTTATAAATTAGAGGGGAAGACTGCTGTGGCAGTTACTGATCTCATTGTCACTAAGCTCCGTGAGGATGGGCTGGATATCCAATATTGTTATGGTCAAGGGTATGACAATGCTGCTACGATGGCAGGTATTCATCTTGGAGTTCAACGCAGAATTCTTGATGTTACAAACACGCTGTTTTCATTCCTTGCAATAACCACTCGCTGAACTTGGCTGGAGTTCATGCCGCGGGACTGAGTCCTAATGCTGTAACTTTCTTTGGAACAATTGAACGAATTTTCGTCTACTTTCTTCCTCTACTCATCGTTGGGATGTCTTAACAAAACATTCCAAAAATCACTGTCAGCGAGTCTCTGATACGCGGTGGAGTGCTAAGTATGATGCTATTTCTAGTCTTAAGAAGAACTTGACTCACGTTGTTAGTGCCTTGGAAGAACTGAGTGAAGGGGTCTCCGAAAATCTGGACACAAAGGGCGATGCTGAAGCTCTGTTGACCTCCATCATGTCATACATATTCATTGTGTACTTATTTTTTCTGGGATCCATGCTGAAAGAAATCAATGATGCTCAGCTATATTTTCAAAGAAAGGGGACTTGCTTTGGACCAGTGTGCATTAAAAATGAACTCTTTATCCGTGTTTTTAACTAATGAACGAGAGGCAGTAGTATCAAACGCTGCAGATGCCGCCGAGAGTTTCTGTAATGAAATGGATCTCAGTATAGACCGCAGAGTCAGGAGACGGAGAAGAATGCCTGGAGAGCAAGCTCGTGATGCTGGATTGACCGTGCAAGAGGATGTACGCAGATAATTTTTTGAAATCATGGATCGTTTATTAGCAGAAATTGAAAAACGCACAGTTTGTCTTAAAAACATGAATGATCGCTTTGAATTTCTGTCTCCTTCGTACCTTTGAATCAGTCCAAAGATGAAGAAATTAATACCAAGGTCCAATAATTTTTCTTCCATCTACAATGACATTAATCCAGGAAGTCTACTGGAAGAAATAAAGCGTTTGCGCAGACATTTGCTCAGTTTCGAAAGCATAAGCGTCGACGATGATCCAAAGAACTGGGATATTTTAAAACTACTTCAGTGGATCGTTAAATGGGATCTAGTGGAATCTTTGCCTCATATAACAATTGCCCTCCGGATCTGTCTAACTACATGCATGTCCGTGGGAAGTTGCGACGAAGTTTCTCGAAACTGAAACTTATAAAAACTTACCTCAGGTCAACTATAAGTCAATCTAGACTGAGCAATTTGGCGATTATTTCAATTGAACGTGAAGTTGCAGAGACAGTGGACATAGAAAAAATCATTCATGAATTTTCTGTTATGAAAGTCCGAAAATTTAACTAGGCATTATACATTATATAGTTATTGTTAAAATTATGTAGTGTATTATGTACGGTACATTATGTAGTATTGTTAAAATTGAAGTTGCTTTATTTAAGTTTTTCTTCCAATTAAATTTTGTTTAGAAGTGTATTTTTGTAAAGGAATTGTTTTTAAAATTGAAAATTGTTGCAGAGGGGGGGGGCGTTGGCATTTTTGCCCCGAGCGGCAAAAGTATTGGTACGCCTCTGCTGCTGATATATATATATATATAATATTATATATATATATATATATATGTCGTAACCATGCAATTGGCATGCAGAAATGTTAGTTTTAAGATTTTTATTTTATTCGCAAAAAGCCAAGCGTTTTGGGTTAGAATATTCATAAAGGCATAAGATAAAGATGTTTTCAAAATAGAACGGTCATTTTATTTAAGTGGTTCTCAGGGAAAGAGGAGACCCAAAACCGCTTGGCCGCGGAGGTTGACAACTAAAGTTTCCAGATGTACACATGGTTAGTTTCGCTTTCAAATGAGGTTGTGACTTATATAACGCAGACTCGAAGACGCCAATAAAGTTGAACCACAAGGGGGTCATAAACTTTGGGCTTCGAATCTGTTAACGGTCTTTAAATGTATTTCGTGGGAAGAAGGAGGGGTCTATACTCGGAAATCAGGTCCAGCTCCAATCAGGGGGCCCAGGATCCTGGGAAACGAGTGAAGACGCCTTCTTTCTCTCTTGTATGGGTAATAGCCTTCTGGAGGGACGATCTTAGGAAAATAAATGATTTGATAGGTTTGCAGAATATTGGAAGGCGGGGTCCTTCAAATTTGTAAAGTAAATTCAAAATTGAAGTCAGTTGTAGTCGTTCCTCCTTGAAGTTAACTGTGGTTAAACAAACACCCTGTAGACTTGTGGCGTAATAAACTTTAAAACGGAAAGTGTACCATGTCATTAGCTTACGCGGAAATCGGCGCGTAAATGTAAGAAAACTTAAAACTGAAAGAATCAATTGTCACTAACGTAAAAATTAAGAACTTATAGTTCATGAAATTCGTTTACGCGGAAATTTGAGAATATTCACTTGAAGGTTAGCGACCTTAACCGAGAATTTGATTGTAACTTAATTAATGTTAACCAACGGACCAAGAGTTTTGTGAACGGTCTCTTAAGTAAATTTAGCTCCACTTAAATAAGAAATAGGGTACGTCTGGGCCCTAATTTCCTGAATCCGTCCATTTGGGTTCAGAAAGAAGTCCCGGTAGTTAACATTGTAGAGTTTGCAAGTTTTGTAGCGGCCGTAAATCTACGGTCCGTACGCAGCCAAGTGGGAGTAAGTTTGTCTCCTGCAGAGTAAGTAACTTTAGTCTTTGAATATCTGGGTCGAATTCCGACCACTTCATTTATTGTTATGTATTTTTTTTGTTGCACTAAAAACATAAAACCCCTCTATCTATAAATTATTGAAATTCCGATAACTGTTAATCTTTTCTTTAGATTTATCATTGCTGATCAATTTAACGATTTAAATTCAATCACTGTGAACTTTGTCTTTGACGTTAAGATTATTGTATTGTCTGAAATTTTATAGATGTAATACAGAATAAAATATTAAATGCATGTACTGTGTCAAGTAACATTTAATAAAATTTATAAGAGGGCGTGTGTTGTTTTAAATACCTTGTGATAGACCCCTCTTGTTAGCTGGGGAAAATTAACGTTCCAAGTAGGCTTGTGGAAAGCCGAAGGAACCTAGCCTATCAATTTAAAGGGCCATCCGTCTTGGGTAGGCCGAATAATCCTGAACGTAAATAAGAGATAAACTCACCGGGTACGCCCAACTTAAAGGGTGCCCGTGAAGTAAATTAAAAGTCAGAGAACGGGCGTTCAATACCATAAATAAATATACGGATTGGGCGCGTACGTCATTTGGTGTCAGAAGTGGGATTATTCTATTGCAAGGTATTTATCGCAAGAGTGTAACTCTTTTGTTAAAATAAATTTGCGTAACAATAAAGCAATTGTAGGAAGTAACTGGAACGGTGATTTTATGAAATAATTGTAACAACGATTATATGAAGTCACCGTAACGGTGATTTTGTGAAATAGTTGTAGCAGCAATTATATAAAGCAACTGGAACGGTGATTTTATGAAATAATTGTAACAACAATTATATGAAGTCACCGTAACAGTGATTTTGTGGAATAGTTGTGACGGCAATTATATAGAGTAACTGGAACGGTGATTTTATGAAATAATTGTAACAACGATTATATGAAGTCACCGTAACAGTGATTTTATGAAATAATTGTAACAGCAATTATATGAATTAATTGCAACAATATTCGGTAATAATTGAGAACAGTAAGAAGGGTCGTTAACAGTGATTAAAGTTTTAAAGGTTTTTTTTAACAAACAAATAACTTTCGCAATGTCGGTAAAGAGCGTAGAAATAACGAATGAGGAAAGCGTAAGTGACATGAGTGATTCCGAAACAACGAACTTAAACGAAATAAGTACAGAAAGTTTGGAAAATTTAAAAAGCATAAATTTGGCCAAAATTATTCGGTTAATAAAGAATGCAGGGAATTAGAAAGAAATAAATCGAAGAAGGTCGAAACTGGAAGACCTTGTAATGATTATTCCGCGATGGGAGTATTTGGACAACCGAAGGTCGGGGGTTCGTCCCCGAAGAATCTCTCTAGTTCCTCCCGTACAGAAGAACTTGCGAGGCAAGAAAGGATTGGGTGGAGACCAGAGAACCCAGAAGACATCCCAAAGAATCCTTGCAGAAGTGCACACACCACAAGAGACGAGAAACACCGCACCGACGAAGACCGGCAGCAGAATATAAAAACCGTCGTACAGGTATTAAAGAGTACTAGCTTACCTTTGCAACGTGAACAGGCAGTAAGGGGTCCTGAGCAAACGACTTTTGGACACACCTTGGAAGGAAGTTCGCCGAAGTTTATGGGCGAACGGGCACAAGAGAACCCAGGAACCAGCCCAAACGCCGTCAGGAAGGAACAAGGTGAGACAGTCAACCCAATTGCCACAAAATATTAAGTGCAGGTAATGCCTTGGTTCAGGCTAATCCCACAAGGAGACATATTAAAGTGGGCATACCTAAGGACGCGTTGAAGACCGTTATGCCGGAGTATGCTTGTAATTGCATCAAAGGAACATCCTTTCGGAACTATTGGATGGAATCAACCCAGTTTTCGGTAAACAACCCAAGCTTAGGACTAAAGATGAAGAGGTCCTAAGAGAAGAAACGCCACATGACAGAAGCCGAAGACTGCCGAAATTGCAAAATCCTCCCACATCCTGGGACTACAACTCACAAGATGCAGAAGAAAGAACAGCCACAGCCACAAAGGACAACAGCAAGGATGTGGAGGTGAACGACAGAGACAAGTCCAGCAAGAGAGGAGAGCCCAGAAGGAAGAACTGTGACACTGGTCACAGGAGGAATAACACAACTCAAGAATGTGACTACAACCCCATGAGAAACCAGAAGAGAAAACAAACCAAGTCAAATGAAGACAGAGACTCCAAAGAGGAAACAATGGAAGAAAGTGGCCGGAGCCAGTGCAAGATTTGTCAGCAAATGCGAAATTGGGAAGAGGCGTGCCATCGAGCAAACCTTCGACAGGATTGGAAGGAGAAGCCTCCCGAATAGCTTCAGAGGAAGTAGCGGCGAGTCCGTCGGCTAGGACTGATCACCCTACCAGTACTCGTCGCTCAACAAGCTTCCACCGCGCTGAGCGATGGTGGAGCTTCCGTCACATTGACATAAGCTATGCACAAGAACATCGGGAGCCTTCTTGGACAGTGGCCAACTTCTCAGTTGCACCTGCCCCCCCATTCATGTAAGGGAGTAGAAGTAAGTTTGACTATGGGAAGGGGGGTTGAAGAATTCTTTTGTTTGTATAATTCCAGAGGCTCAGCAAGACTTGACTATAGGCGTATTGTTTCGGAGGACATGAAGACGAAACAAAGGTACGAAGCCCAGGTAGACCACCGAAGAGGACAGTCACTGAATGAAACAGTAACCATCCAAGTAAAGGGAGTAGACAGTAAAGTGCGAGGGTGACTCTGGTAGAGGCAATCCCGCACGAAACACTAAAGGTGGCCGCCGTGATTCTGACGAGTGAAGTCAGAGACCTGGGGACGTAGTTCCCCTGGGACGTCTACTCTACGCTGCAATGAATGTGCAGTGAAGCTCGGGGAAACTTAAAAAATGTTACCGAGCAGGATCCCACAGAGGAAGATGAGGTTACTGATGATCAATCAGGATGACGAAGAATACCTTGGCGAAAAAAGAGACGTCGTGGGCATAGTGACGGAGGCAGAGCTAATTGGGAGGGTAGTCGACGCTCACCCCAAATTGGAACGAATGTCACGGTGAAAGGAAGTCAAGCAATTGAAGAAGGACTTCGAAGAACGAGTGACAAGCCTCAAGTCCCATGTCCTTGGTTGGAAATCCTTTTCCGACAAAGAAAGGAAAATCGTCGAAGAGTGGCTAAGGGATTATTCAGATGTCTTCTTACTGGGTGGCGAGCCCTTGGGTTATGATAACCTGATGCCAATGAAGTTGGAAACCCAGGACCATCCTCCCATCTTTAGGCGACCCTACAGGGTACCTATTACACACGAGGAGGAGGTAAAGCGACAAATAGCAGAAATGCTGGATCAAGGAGTGATACAGCATAGCCGTTCCACCTGGTCGTTTCCATTGGTAATCGTGAAAAATGGGGAATATGGGTTCCCCTGGACGTCTATTCTCCGCTGCATAGGATATGCAGTGAGGCTCGAGGATACTTGGAGAAGTTGTCGAGCAGAATTCCAAAGGGAAGTTAAATGATATGGGAATAGACAGTGGAAAATTGGGGATATGAGTTCCCCTGGACGTCTATTCTCCACTGCATGGGATATGCGGTGAGGCTCGAGGATACTTGGAAAAGTTGTCGAGCAGAATCCCCAAAGAAGTTAAAGGAAAAGGGAATAGACGAAGAAGAAAATTTGGGGTATGGTTTCCCCTGGACGTTTACTCTACGCTGCAATGAATGTGCAGTGAGGCTCAGCGTGGTTTGCAAGTATCACAGAGCGGGAAATCTCAACGGGAAGTTAACCCTTTCCAAGGAGGCGGTAAAGTATCTTGAGAAATAAAGGTGACGACTAAAGTATTACCGTGAAGATAAGATGACATCGGCATGGTGGTTGAGGCAACGAGAACGGGGAGGTTCGTCGGAACAGCCGTTTGATTCCTCGCCCGAAACGAAAAATGGAACAAGTGTCACGGTGAGAAAGAGCAAATTTCCACAAGTGACTAAGAAGAGATTGAAAACACCTCAAGACGCATGTTCACCGATGTCCGTCGCTCTCAAAGGGAAGAAGACCGACGAGGGAAAGAAAAGATTAACTACTACCGTCACCGGTAGAGTACCAGGACCAAGTGATCACTAGGAACGAAGAGTGACCACAGGAATCCAAAGGGGAAGCGATTGAAGAAAAGAAGCGTAGGGCCCTGAGGCTTTGTGTAGACTATAGACCTTGGGACGTCAATGGCAGCAAGGAAAAAATAAGTACCCATCATTGAGGATGACTAAATAAGTACCCATCATTGAGGAAACCTTGGCCAAGTTGCACGGGACTCATTACTTCTCGAGCAGGGATTTACGCTCGGGAGAATGGCAGTTGGCCATTCACGACGATAGCATCTCGAAAACTGCCTTCCCCACGGGAAGCGGTCATTTCGAGTTCAGGGTGGTCCCGTTTGGATTGTCCAAGAGTCCACCAGTGTTCCAAAGAGTAATGAATTTTATTTTGCCGAAGCAATGGACAAGGAAGTACAGATTACTTAGATGACCTCATTGTCCTTGGAAGGTTTTAGAAGGACATGACGAGAGGGTACAACGAGCCTTGGATAGCCTACGCACCACCAGCTTAAAGGTAAAGTTGGAAAAATGACAGTTATTACAGTCCCAGGTGGGGTAATTAGGCCATGTGGTCACCAGGAACGGGGTGAAGCCCCAACAATCCAAAGAAGAGGCCAACCAACAGAAAGGAATTGAAGCAATGTTATATTTGGGCAGAGAGTCATCGTCCGTTCTGACCATAAGCCGTTGAAGTGGCTTCTGAGGGAAGGACACCGAGAGCCCAAATGGAAGACTAGAGCGTTCGGTTATGACATTGCAAGACTGCGACGTTCTCATCGAGTACGTGAAAGGCAAACTCAACAGAGTGGCCGATTGGTTGTCCCGCCCGCCTGGAGTGACGAAGGAGTTTGTGAACGCAATATCCGAACAAAGCGATCATTGATCGCAAGGTAATCGGCAAACAACAGTAGAAGGACGTTGAAATAGCGGCAATTCGAGCAGCCATCGAAGAAGGAAAGGCTTTCAGCTGGTCCGTAACCAAGCCCATCCAGCCGTCGAGAGTCAAACTAGTGAGGAACCTGCTGGTTTACATCGATGCGAAGGAAGAGAGGTCATCGTAGTTCCTAAAAAGTTGAGAGAGCAGCTCATTTGGAAAGCCCACACTGACGTCGGGAGCATGCATCCGGGAGCTGCCGGAACTACAGAAATCCTACGGGACCTTTATTTTGGCCAGGTATGGTTCAACAGGTACAGCAGGTAGTCCAAGCGTGCGACACGTGCGCGCGGAACAAATGGACGCGGAAAGTGACTGTGGAAACAATGCCTTGTGTGCGAGGCCACAGTCCTTGGGAACTTCTGCACGTGGACTTAGTTGGTCCCCTTCCTCCGACCGTGGAAGGCAGCCATTATATCCTCACGTGTGTGGATAGTTTCAGCAAATTCACCATACTGGCAGCAATAAAGGACAAGACGGCCCGGGAGGTGGCGGACAAGTGCCATCGTTTGATACGGTGCAAACTGGGTGCCCCTTCAGCAGTAGTATCCGACCAAGGCAAGGAGTTCTGGAACTCTACCTTGCAGGAGCTCTTCAGGGTTTGGGAAGTACGACACCAAAGGACCGCCGCATACCAGCCCCAAAGCAACGGGGAGGTCGAACGTCGGAATAAAGAGTTATGCATCAAACTCTGCATACTTTGTAAAGAAACGGGACGAGACTGGGATAAAATCCTCGACACCGTGGAATTGTCCTTGAACATCAGAGTGCATCGAGCCACGGGGTATTCTCCATTCTTCTTGATGTACGGGCGAGCCCCCAACGTACCTTCAAAGCTATTTCGCATGCCACAGGAGGCGTGCGGGAGCCCGTACAACCCAGAGGAATACGCCGAAGACCGAAAGAGGAGTCAGAGAAATCTACCGCCGAGTGGAAGAGTTCATGCGGAGATACGAGAAGGCTAACGGAATCAAGGAATTGAAGCCGTTCGAAAGAGAAGGCGCCCCATGGCTTGGTGTACATTGATTACCCGCGACCGGGCAGAGGCAAGTTGGAGCCCCGGTACGAGGGTCCATACATCATCAGGAACAGAAGACTCCAGTAACTTATCTCCTGCGTCACATGATCACTGGACATGAGATAGTGATCCATCGAGACCGCATCCGCCGCAGCATCGATGCCCCATGGGACGTTGAGCGACAAGGCGGGGCGGACGACGCAGGGGATGAGATGGGGGAAGGGCCAACGCCCCTCCTCTCGGGAGCTTCGCCCTCGACACCGGAGAAACATCAACACGGGGAAGTGAACCGGAAGGCGCCTCCCGCCCCCTGGCAGGACCGAGCGGCGGAACGAGGACCGCCGGGCGCTTCCGAACTACTTCCTCACGGAGAGCTTCGCCCAGGACAGGGAGAAACATCAACACGGGGAAGTGAACCGGAAGGCGCCTCCCGCCCCCTGGCAGGACCGAGCGGCGGAACGAGGACCGCCGGGCGCTTCCGAACTACTTCCTCGCGGAGAGCTTCGCCCAGGACAGGGAGAAACATCGACTAGGGGAGGTGAACCGGAGGGCGCTTCTTGCCCGCTGGCAGGACCGAGTGGCGGAATGGGATCCGCCGGGCGCCTCCGAGCTACTTCCTCCCCGAGAGCTTCGCCCAGGGAACGGAGGAACATCGACCCGTGGAGGTGAACCGGAGTGCACCTCCTGCCCCTGGCAGGACCGAGTGGCGAGCAGGAGCCGCCAGGTGCTTCCGAACTACCTCCTCGCGGGGACCTTATGGGAATAGGGTCCCCCGGAGAAAGCAGACAGGCTGCTTTCCCAGGGCCACCGTTTGAGCGTCAGTATGCTCTTAGGCCCCGACCTCGAGTACACTACGAGGAACCCGAGGTTAACTAAAATTAAGTGTGTCAGTGTTGGTGTCCCAATAAAGGGGACAAATAAAATCTATCAGTGATAGTGTCCCAATCAAGGGGACAAGTAAATGGAAAGTTTTTGTGAATAAAAGTGATAATACCCGACCCTAGTTAAGAAAGTTTGCATCGGAGTGCAAAATTAAAGGAGGGGAGGGATGTCGTAACCATGCAATTGGCATGCAGAAATGTTAGTTTTAAGATTTTTATTTTATTCGCAAAAAGCCAAGCGTTTTGGGTTGGAATCATAAAGGCATAAGATAAAGATGTTTTCAAAATAGAACGGTCATTTTATTTAAGTGGTTCTCAGGGAAAGAGGAGACCCAAAACCGCTTGGCCGCGGAGGTTGACAACTAAAGTTTCCAGATGTACACATGGTTAGTTTCGCTTTCAAATGAGGTTGTGACTTATATAACGCAGACTCGAAGACGCCAATAAAGTTGAACCACAAGGGGGTCATAAACTTTGGGCTTCGAATCTGTTAACGGTCTTTAAATGTATTTCGTGGGAAGAAGGAGGGGTCTATACTCGGAAATCAGGTCCAGCTCCAATCAGGGGGCCCAGGATCCTGGGAAACGAAGTGAAGACGCCTTCTTTCTCTCTTGTATGGGTAATAGCCTTCTGGAGGGACGATCTTAGGAAAATAAATGATTTGATAGGTTTGCAGAATATTGGAAGGCGGGGTCCTTCAAATTTGTAAAGTAAATTCAAAATTGATAAGTCAGTTGTAGTCGTTCCTCCTTGAAGTTAACTGTGGTTAAACAAACACCCTGTAGACTTGTGGCGTAATAAACTTTAAAACGGAAAGTGTACCATGTCATTAGCTTACGCGGAAATCGGCGCGTAAAAGTAAGAAAACTTAAAACTGAAAGAATCAATTGTCACTAACGTAAAAATTAAGAACTTATAGTTCATGAAATTCGTTTACGCGGAAATTTGAGAATATTCACTTGAAGGTTAGCGACCTTAACCGAGAATTTGATTGTAACTTAATTAATGTTAACCAACGGACCAAGAGTTTTGTGAACGGTCTCTTAAGTAAATTTAGCTCCACTTAAATAAGAAATAGGGTACGTCTGGGCCCTAATTTCCTGAATCCGTCCATTTGGGTTCAGAAAGAAGTCCCGGTAGTTAACATTGTAGAGTTTGCAAGTTTGTAGCGGCCGTAAATCTACGGTCCGTACGCAGCACAAGTGGGAGTAAGTTTGTCTCCTGCAGAGTAAGTAACTTTAGTCTTTGAATATCTGGGTCGAATTCCGACCACTTCATTTATTGTTATGTATTTTTTTGTTGCACTAAAAACATAAAACCCCTCTATCTATAAATTATTGAAATTCCGATAACTGTTAATCTTTTCTTTAGATTTATCATTGCTGATCAATTTAACGATTTAAATTCAATCACTGTGAACTTTGTCTTTGACGTTAAGATTATTGTATTGTCTGAAATTTTATAGATGTAATACAGAATAAAATATTAAATGCATGTACTGTGTCAAGTAACATTTAATAAAATTTATAAGAGGGCGTGTGTTGTTTTAAATACCTTGTGATAGACCCCTCTTGTTAGCTGGGGAAAATTAACGTTCCAAGTAGGCTTGTGGAAAGCCGAAGGAACCTAGCCTATCAATTTAAAGGGCCATCCGTCTTGGGTAGGCCGAATAATCCTGAACGTAAATAAGAGATAAACTCACCGGGTACGCCCAACTTAAAGGGTGCCCGTGAAGTAAATTAAAAGTCAGAGAACGGGCGTTCAATACCATAAATAAATATACGGATTGGGCGCGTACGTCAATATATATATATATATGTTAACCCCCCCCTTTATGGCCCTTAATCGGTTCGGAATCGACGGGGGTTCTAGTTACGGAGGCAAGCAACGGATATTTCTTCTGTTACTTTTCTTCTATAATTTTCTAATTCTTTCTCTGATACTTTATAACTTATCTACTTTACTAAGTTCCTCTGACGATTTCCCAACTCGAGGGGGAAAATAAAAAGTTTCTCTTACTGTAAATTTACTTCTTAAAAATATACAGGTACTGCTCTGAATTTACAGGGGTAGAGATTCGACCTCTTTCGACCATAGCTCAGGCCGGAATCTAAAAATATTAAGGAGGCAAGGGGCCTCCGCCCCTCCCCGCAGCGAAGCTGCTAACAAGGGGAGTCTCTTAGCAGTGACCAAGGCAGGCAGAGTCTCGTAATGAAGTGTCCTTCATTTTACAAATACATGTATAAAATATGCCTGAATGTTGGGGGATGGCAGTTGGAGGTTAAGTTTCCCCCCTTTTAAACACGATCAGGTGTTTGAAAGTTTCCAAATAAAAATAAAAAAAATAAATAAAAAATAAAAACTAATCTTATTTTTTTTTGCCACGTCTTCATTTCTGAAGGCGATATCATTTTTGTTTGGGTTTATTACAATTATGATTTCGATTATGGATTACTTCCCATTCGCTTCTGATTGTCCCTTACAATTCTATTAAAGTACATTCTTACATTATATATAAAGTCATTACATTCAATTATAGTTTCATTGAAGTACATTACGTCGTTACCATTCTTACAGTGTTTTTATATATATATGGTTAGATTATATGGTTAGATTATATGGTTAGATTATATGGTCAGATTATATATGGTTATTATATACATGGTTATTAGTACAACACAAGTACATGAGACATGACAAGATAATTTATATACAACATAATATGTTATATTACATTATATGTTATAGATTTGGATCAGAGCGAAAGATGTTTATCTTAGAAACGTTCGGTTCTGCTGATTCGCAAATTTGAGCATTTAACTACTGTAAGCCTAATGAATGCCTTGAAGGTTCAACGCACTTAAAAAAAATAATAATAAAAAAAAAATATATGTGACGTATTTTACATGTACATAATCCAATGGGTTGTGTGCGTAATACAGAGACGCGTAAAATATGGACTGATAGGTTGATAGGTATCAGTAGACAATAGGTAGGAAAACAACATAACTAATGATGTGTAGAGAATGAAGTTTCTTTTTTTCTTTTTATTATTATTCTTATTATTATTATTATATTAAGGAATTTACCATACATTCAATACGGAAGATGTCCAAATACTAAACACGTGATTCAGTGTTCAAGGTATGGAAAACGTGAAGAGAATTAAGTTACTTTATGACGTCATAGTTATTAAATTTTGTACGTATAATACAAATCATTATTAGGAAGATTTATAAGAACGAATTAGAGGCAAAGAGTTATATGCAATGTGTATGCATAATCTAGGGACGAGGGTGAGATGCAAGACAATCATAATTAATTAATAACTTCTATAACAAATAAAAATGGATACGACTAAACCATAGGTATGGTAGATCGTAGGGTTTTGACACGATCAAGAATAGGAAGCCACAAGTAAAATTACTATCCAAACTCGCGTTAAGCGATTTTGGTTCTTATGTAAAAATGAATATTGATTATTCATTTCATTTTTACATTGCTCTCCCCTTTTAAAAAAAAACGATAATTATACAATAATCTAATAGGGAACCATTAATACAATACAAATGAGAAAATAACATCCTAACTACTTCAAGTTAGATGACGAATTTTTTTCTTTACATTACAAATTTTTATACAGAGCAAGTGAGTTATTATATAATATAAAAAATTCAACGATTAATACTTCAATTTTAGACAAACAATTACGCTAGACAAAGAATGATATTGTTAAATTTTTTTACAAAATTTTTATTTTTCTGTGGGAAAAAATTATGTACATAATGAATAGTAGGTAAAAGGAAAAAAATATAAATTATTTTCCAAAGTTACCCTGATCGTGCAGTCTATAACTAATTTTATTGACTATTGTAGGTAAAAAATCGAATTACGTAATGGATGATGTATAGACCTGTGGTCTAGTGTGTATTTGTGTGTATAGATACAAAGTGTGTATCATAACTTTGAGGGACAGACTAGCGGAAAAGGATTCTTAAATTAGTGAATAAATGCCTGAGCAAAAATTTATATATAGTAAGCAAAAAGGCTTAGGACTATATAAATAGCAGAGTTAGCACCTACACGCTATGAAATAGTTTGTGATATCGAATGATTTTAGAATAAGGTTTGTATATATAGTATATATAGTGTGCATACATACGTGTGTATGTGTAGAGATTTGGAAGGTTTTTGAATTAACAAAGTTTAAAAATAATGTATAATAATTTAAGATGGGTTTTAGGGTTATAAAATCTTTTGAGTCAATTATTGTTGTTATTATTATTATTATCATTATTATTATAAAATCCTTTAAGTTCAAGGTAGTATTTAAGTATTTAATTAAATCAGTTCCACGTATTAAGGTAATACAAAGAAATGTACTTAGAGGACTTACAATTGATGAAAGTAAATCTCACGGTTTAAAAATTGAATTTTTGAAGATGGAATTAAATTCGACGTAACATTCCTACTATATATGACTATATAACATTAACCAGAAGTATCGGTACGATATAATTGAATTAAGAAAATTAAGAATACAAATTAACAATAGAAACCAATTTATGCATTTTAGTGAGCTAAACATAATTTTATAATATTCTTAAAAATAAAAGTAAATCGAACCTTAGATGAGTTTCGGCCAAGAATAAAAGTGTTATTGAAATGGAAGGAAAGCATTTCGAACAATCTTTTCTTTTAATAATTTCAGGTAAATTTTACATTAAAAATTATTTTTTATATACTAAAAAAAAATATTAAAAAGGTTTAATAATTTTTGCATGTTAAGTAGAAAAATCATACTCTTTCGTTGAATGTTGATAGAATTTGAATTATTTGATATTTTAGTCTGAAAACTTGTTTCCATATGATAAATACATATGTTTTATTGTGTAGAAGTTTATTAAAATTAAATGACAAAAAAGAATAAACACAACTGAAATTTAGGGCCATGTGCGGTCCTACGGGTAAATTTCCCGACCATACAGAGCAAGATAAATTAGGTACATTATCGATTAATTATTACACTATTTCTGTCATCATATAATCGCAATAATTATAAAACTCGTTACCAACATTTGTAAAAAACGGTTTTGGTTGCCAACAATAAAAATATGTCATTTTACCTATATATTTTTATACGCAACAATGGCATGAAAAAGAGAAAAGACAAATCGGTCCATTTCCTTCTTACAACAAAACAAAGAAAGGTTAACTAAGACGCAACCCGGTCAATTCAGGTTGAATTAAATTCTCTTTACAACACAAAAAAAAGGTTGAATTAAATTCGTAAATTACATTTTCTTAAATTAAATTCTCTTAACTTACAAAGGAAAAGTTGAATTCAATTGACTGCATTGAAATGACTTGGGACTTAAAAACTAACTTTTTTTTTTCAAAACTAACTTTCTCAAAACTAACTTTTTTTTCAAAACTAACTTTTTTTCAAAACTAACTTTTTTTTTTCAAAACTAACTTTTTTTTCAACTAACTTTTTTTTTTTTTTCAAAAACTAACTTTTTCAAAACTGACTTCTGTAATCTCTGGGGCGGTTGTCCCTCTTGGATGCAACCTATTGACTTGACCTCTTACCAAGTATTTCTATAAATCTCTGGGCGGTTGTCCCTTTTGGCGCAACCTTCTGACTTGACCTCTTATCAAGTATCTATTCTAAATCTCTGGGGCGGTTGTCCCTTTGGCGCAACCTATTGACTTGACCTCTTATCAAGTTTTCTATAAATCTCTGGGGCGGTTGTCCCTTTTTGGCGCAACCTTCTGACTTGACCTCTTATCAAGTATTTCTATAAATCTCTGGGGCGGTTGTCCCTTTTGGCGCAACCTGTCTGACTTGACCTCTTATCAAGTATTTCTATAATCTCTGGGGCGGTTGTCCCTTTTGGCGCAACCTTCTGACTGACCTCTTATCAAGTATTTTCTATAAATCTCTGTGGCGGTTGTCCCTTTTGGCGCAACCTTCTGACTTGACATCTTATCAAGTATTTCTATAATCTCTGGGGCGGTTGTCCCTTTTGGCGCAACCTTCTGACTTGACCTCTTATCAAGTATTTCTATAAATCTCTGGGGCGGTTGTCCCTTTTGGCGCAACCTTCTGACTTGACCTCTTATCAAGTATTTCTATAAATCTCTGGGGCGGTTGTCCCTTTTGGCGCAACCTTCTGACTTGACCTCTTATCAAGTATTTCTACAAATTCTCTGGGGCGGTTGTCCCTTTTGGCGCAACCTTCTGACTTGACCTCTTGTCAAGTATTTCTATAAATCTCTGGGGCGGTTGTCCATCTTGGCGCAACCTTCTGACTTGACCTCTTGTCAAGTATTTCTATAAATCTCTGGGGCGGTTGTCCCTTTTGGCGCAACCTTCTGACTTGACCTCTTGCCAAGTATTTCTATGTCTCTGGGGCGGTTGTCCATCTTGGCGCAACCTTCTGACTTGACCTCTTGTCAAGTATTTCTATAAATCTCTGGGGCGGTTGTCCATCTTGGCGCAACCTTCTGACTTGACCTCTTGTCAAGTATTCTGAAACTATCTGACTTGAACGCTTGTCAAGTATTCTGACTGTAACTTGAACTCTTATCAAGTATGCTTGAACTTAAACTATCTAACTTGAACGCTTGTCAAGTATCTTTATAAATCTCTGGGGTTTGGTTATCCCTTTTGGATGCAACCAACTGAAAACTGATTTGCAACTTATTTGCAACGAAAACTGACTTGCAACTTCTTTGTAACGAAAACTGACTTCAAAACTGACTTGCAACTTCTTTGCAACGAAAACTGACTTCAAAACTGACTTGCAACTTCTTTGCAACGAAAACTGACTTCAAAACTGACTTGCAACTTCTTTGCAACGAAAACGGACTTCAAAACTGACTTGCAACTTCTTTGCAACGAAAACTGACTTCAAAACTGACTTGCAACTTCTTTGCAACGAAAACTGACTTCAAAACTGACTTGCAACTTCTTTGCAACGAAAACTGACTTCAAAACTGACTTGCAACTTCTTTGCAACTAAAACTGACTTAAAAACTGACTTGCAACTTCTTTGCAACGAAAACTGACTTCAAAACTGACTTGCAACTTCTTTGCAACGAAAACTGACTTAAAAACTGACTTGCAACTTCTTTGCAACGAAAACTGACTTCAAAACTGACTTGCAACTTCTTTGCAACGAAAACTGACTTCAAAACTGACTTGCAACTTATTTGCAACGAAAACTGACTTCAAAACTGACTTGCAACTTCTTTGCAACTAAAACTGACTTCAAAACTTCTTTGCAACTTCTTTGCAACTAAAACTGACTTCAAAACTTCTTTGCAACTTCTTTGCAACTAAAACTGACTTCAAATATCTCTCTAAATCTATAAACTCTCTGTAAACTCTCTCTCTCTCTCTTAATTTGCAAGTCAATCCAATTCAGTAATTGAAAAAAATTTGCAAACAAAAATATAAAATGTAAACAACATTTCACTCTGGTATTATTATGTTTGGTACATAAAAATAAAATTATTCTATACTGAATATAACAGTGAAAATAACTCTGAAATTAACTCTCTTTTGAAATTAACTCTCTTTTTGAAATTAACTCTCTTTTGAAATTAACTCTCTTTTGAAATTAACTCTCTTTTGAAATTAACTCTGTTACAATAAACTTTCTGTTACAATAAACTTTCTGTTACAATAAACTTTCTGTTACAATAAACTTTCTGTTACAATAAACTCTCTCTGAAATTAACTCTCTCTGAAATTAACTCTCTCTGAAATTAACTCTCTCTGAAATTAACTCTCTCTGAAATTAACTCTCTCTGAAATTAACTCTCTCTGAAATTAATTCTCTCTGAAATTAATTCTCTCTTACATTTAACTCTGTTACAATTACTGTTTCACTAAGAAAATGTATCACTGGTGTCTGAAATGTTCACTGTGTTTTGTGTAAATTCTGACTTGATACTCATTATTGACTGTTAATAATACTGACTTTTCAAGTGTATAAATTACTTAAGAAAACAAAATGTACTTAACAAAATTTTCTATGGGGAAATCCTTAGAGACGTGTCCTGAAGACGTCTTGTTGGCTACTTCTTCTTGGATGAAAACTAGGCGTGAAGAACTTGGAGTCGTGACACACCGGTCAAGGGTGGATGTTACGAACTTGAAGTCGTGACACGCCGGTCAAATGGTTTTATCCTGATAAATCTTCTTTTATAAATCTTCTTTTATAAGTCTTCTTCTTTTATAAGTCTTCTTCTTTTATAAGTCTTCTTCTTTTATAAGTCTTCTTCTTTTATAAATCTTCTTCTTTTATAAATCTTCTTCTTTTATAAATCTTCTTCTTTTATAAATCTTCTTCTTTTATAAATCTTCTTCTTTTATAAATCTTCTTCTTTTATAAATCTTCTTCTTATCCTGGTAAAGGGTCGCCAGCTCTTAGACCCTTCCTTCTTCTATGTGTTTATCCTGGCTATAGGGTCGCCAACTGTTAACCCCCCCTTTATGGCCCTTAATCGGTTCGGAATCGACGGGGGTTCTAGTTACGGAGGCAAGCAACGGATATTTCTTCTGTTACTTTTCTTCTATAATTTTCTAATTCTTTCTCTGATACTTTATAACTTATCTACTTTACTAAGTTCCTCTGACGATTTCCCAACTCGAGGGGGAAAATAAAAAGTTTCTCTTACTGTAAATTTACTTCTTAAAAATATACAGGTACTGCTCTGAATTTACAGGGGTAGAGGTTCGACCTCTTTCGACCATAGCTCAGGCCGGAATCTAAAAATATTAAGGAGGCAAGGGGCCTCCGCCCCTCCCCGCAGCGAAGCTGCTAACAAGGGGAGTCTCTTAGCAGTGACCAAGGCAGAGTCTCGTAATGAAGTGTCCTTCATTTTACAAATACATGTATAAAAATATGCCTGAATGTTGGGGGATGGCAGTTGGAGGTTAAGTTTCCCCCCTTTTAAACACGATCAGGTGTTTGAAAGTTTCCAAATAAAAATTAAAAAAAATAAATAAAAATAAAAACTAATCTTATTTTTTTTTGCCACGTCTTCATTTCTGAAGGCGATATCATTTTTGTTTGGGTTTATTACAATTATGATTTCGATTATGGATTACTTCCCATTCGCTTCTGATTGTCCCTTACAATTCTATTAAAGTACATTCTTACATTATATATAAAGTCATTACATTCAATTATAGTTTCATTGAAGTACATTACGTCGTTACCATTCTTACAGTGTTTTATATATATATATGGTTAGATTATATGGTTAGATTATATGGTTAGATTATATGGTTAGATTATATGGTCAGATTATATATGGTTATTATATATATGGTTATTAGTACAACACAAGTACATGAGACATGACAAGATAATTTATATACAACATAATATGTTATATTACATTATATGTTATAGATTTGGATCAGAGCGAAAGATGTTTATCTTAGAAACGTTCGGTTCTGCTGATTCGCAAATTTGAGCATTTAACTACTGTAAGCCTAATGAATGCCTTGAAGGTTCAACGCACTTAAAAAAAATAATAATAAAAAAAAAATATATGTGGACGTATTTTACATGTACATAATCCAATGGGTTGTGTGCGTAATACAGAGACGCGTAAAATATGGACTGATAGGTTGATAGGTATCAGTAGACAATAGGTAGGAAACAACATAACTAATGATGTATAGAGAATGAAGTTTCTTTTTTTCTTTTTATTATTATTCTTATTATTATTATTATTATTAAGGAATTTACCATACATTCAATACGGAAGATGTCCAAATACTAAACACGTGATTCAGTGTTCAAGGTATGGAAAACGTGAAGAGAATTAAGTTACTTTATGACGTCATAGTTATTAAATTTTGTACGTATAATACAAATCATTATTAGGAAGATTTATAAGAACGAATTAGAGGCAAAGAGTTATATGCAATGTGTATGCATAATCTAGGGACGAGGGTGAGATGCAAGACAATCATAATTAATTAATAACTTCTATAACAAATAAAAATGGATACGACTAAACCATAGGTATGGTAGATCGTAGGGTTTTGACACGATCAAGAATAGGAAGCCACAAGTAAAATTACTATCCAAACTCGCGTTAAGCGATTTTGGTTCTTATGTAAAAATGAATATTGATTATTCATTTCATTTTTACACACACATATATTATATATATATATATATATAATACTGCAAATGAAACCAACGTATATATTATGTATATAAGAACTGTAGTGTCTGGCAAATAGCAAAGATTTCTTTAACGCCATCCGTGGCCTTATGGCAACATGAGCTTGACAAACGAGCCTGCAATGTGAATGATTATTTTGATTTAAATAGGAAAAACGTTAAAATAAATAACTCAGGTATGAAAAGGTTAATAGTCACCGAAAGCCAGCCTATTCTAATTGACCTATTCGAAGACGTGTAAGAGTTCAAAAAATACAGTAGAAAGCCTTAAAAATAATTTTTGCCCAACTGGATTCATCGTTTCAGCTTGGTCGATGGTCGATGTGACCAAGGAAGAAGATAGTGAAGAAGAGAAACTGTAACAGACGAAGAAATGGGAAAGAAGTAGAGAAAGTGTGGAACAGAAACGAGAGCGTAAGTAGAAGAAGACGGGCGCCCGGGTTCAACCAGGCACTCGCAGGGGTTAAGAGCAAGCTCTTTTGTAGATTTGGGGATCCGAACCCCGAGGCCTACCAACTCCACAAGGGGGAAGCAGGCCTCCTAAAAAAGTGACAACAGGTACCGGTAGCAGAACCACTGACACCTTCTCGGAGAATGGAAGAGAAAACAGCTCTACCTCCAGCGAGGCCACACGACAATCGACCAATCGACCGATCGATCCGTTTCGGCTTAATATATTAATGACGATACCACACAGAACAAAATTAGAATAAATACAGTTAATTCATAAAAAATTTTGTTTTGTTCTAATATTGGTATTACAAAATAGATCAAGAAAATATTATTTAAATTCATTTAAATTACATTTCTCTAATTGGGGAAGCTAATATATTTCAATCCGGTAAAATATGTATTGTGTAGTAGGGAACAATCATCATGAACAGCAAATATTATCATTATTATCATAGCTAATTAGATATATATATATATATATATATATAAATGAAAAATGAATAATTCCTATGTAATCCGTGTATTTATATAAATCCTCATGTTTACCTAATCCGTGTATTTATATAATCCTTATATGGATCCTTATATTCATTGTCTTCATACAGTACTTATGTTTATATGGTTTTTATGTTCGAATGTTCATTTTTACATGAGGAACCAAAGTCGCCTGATGCGAGTTTGGATAGAATTTCGATTTTTTGCTTTTCTATTTTTTTTACCGTGTCACAACCATGCGACCTACCATTTCTATGGTTTAGTCGTATCCATATTTCCATTCTTAATTTGTTAGATAATTTATTATAATTAATTATGGTTGTCTTGCATCTAACCCTCACCCCTAAATTTTATTAGATTATGCATGCACATTGCATAGCTCGTGACGGTAAAGAAAACCCCAAGCGATTCTTTCAATACGTCAATAATAGAAATCCAGTAAAAAGTGTCTTAGGTCCATTGATAAATGTAAATGGAGATCTAGTCTCTGAAAACAAGGAAATGGCTACCTTGCTAAACGAATTTTTTACGTCAGTTTTTACTATAGAAGATGTAACGAATATCCCTACGGTCATAGACATAATACCTTTTGATAATGGTAATATTTTGGATAATATTGTGTTAGTGAAGGGGAAGTAATGCGCTATATTGATAAAATGAAAACGCGTAAATCACCGGGGCCGGATTCCATATATCCCATACAACTAAAAGAATTAAAAGATAGCATTGTTGTGCCGCTAACAAAGATTTTTAATGCGTCTATTTCTGAGGGGTGCGTACCAGATAATTTCAAGTTAGCAAACGTAACACCTATCTTTAAGAAAGGCGATAAAGGTGCGGCGGGAAATTATAGGCCAATCAGTTTAACGTCTGTTGTAGGTAAGCTACTGGAATCAATAATTAGGGATCGTATAGTCGAACACTTAGAATGCATAATACTGTTAGAAATACGCAGCACGGTTTAGGCGAAACAAATCTTGCTTAACTAATCTTTTAGAATTTTTCCAAAGCGTGGTTGACGTTTACGATAGACATCGGGCGGTTGATGTAGTGTATTTAGATTTTCAAAAAGCGTTTGACACCGTGCCGCACAAAAGACTCATTGAAAAAACTAAGGCTCATGGAATCAGGGGTGTAGTAATAAATTGGCTAGAAGAGTGGTTGCGAGGCAGGAAACAGAGGGTGGTCGTTGATGGAGCGGAGTCGTGTTGGGCTAATGTAGCGAGTGGCGTTCCTCAGGGTTCTGTATTGGGCCCCTTGCTTTTTCTTATATATATTAACGATTTAGATGTCGGCCTAGTCAGTACAGTTTCAAAGTTTGCGGATGACACGAAGCTGGGTGGTAGGGCGATTAATGACGAAGATAGAGGTAAAATTCAGGAAGATCTGAATAAAATCGTTGATTGGTCAGTCACATGGCAAATGAGATTTAACGTTGATAAGTGCAAAATTTTGCATATAGGTTCGCGTAACGGTAATTTTGCGTATAGTATGTCAGGGAAAGATTTAACAAGCGTAGAGCAGGAAAAAGATTTAGGAGTTATAGTCACTGGTGATTTAAAAGTAGCGAAACAAAGTACAGCAGCGGTCAATAAGGCGAACAAAGTGTTAGGTTTTATAGCTCGAAATTTTGAGTACAAATCGCGCGATATTATAGTTCCTCTTTATAAATCATTAGTTAGACCCCATTTGGAGTACGCGGTCCAATTTTGGAATCCGCATATGCGCAAAGATATAGACAAAATCGAAAGAGTTCAAAGACGAGCAACTAAGATGATTCCGTCGCTTAGGTCAAAGTCGTACGAGGATAGGCTTAAGGAGTTAAAATTGACAACACTCGAGACTAGGAGGTTAAGGGGTGATCTAATCCAGGTTTTCAAAATTATGAATGGGTTCGATAACGTAGATAGAGATAGCTTTTTCGAAATATCTCAATATAATAGGACTAGAAATAACGGGTGTAAGTTGACAAGTAGAAGGTTCGAGACAGCAGTTGCGAAAAACTTTTTTACGCATAGAATAGTAAATAGCTGGAATAGTTTGCCGGTAGAAGTAATTAGTAGCACGTCTATAAACATGTTTAAAAATCGATTAGACGCATGTTGATAGAAAGGGTATAGTTTAAGGTAGTAAAATTAAGGCTTTGTGGGGATAGATCCCACAGCTCAACACAAGTGTTGTGGGATATAGGGAGGCAGCGTCTTGGGTTAGGGGATACTCTCTGTCCTTACACACCCCATTTAAAGAGATTCCTCTGCCGAGCGGTGCCCCCCATAGTACTGTGAGGTATTGAAAAACTCATGATCTTCACTTGCCCCACAAACACCTTTAAATGGGAGACCCAAAATGGGTGCACACACATTTCTACATTACTGTACAGTCTTTACAGCCACACCTACACTTTTCTCGTAAGTGTATATATTGTAATGTATATGGTTGTAAATTTTGACTTGGTCCGCAATCGATATGGACCGTGACTTGATGGATACCGTAATGAAATTGACTGGATTCTTTGGATCTGATATATTTGCATGTCCGTTATAAATAGATATAGAGTGTAACATATTTGTGGATAGTAGTCTATTATGACTTGATCCTCTGGATCCAGAGATTCTATCTTTAGTTTTAAATCGATAACACTAGGCAACAAATTTCAACTTTTTTTTTGTTACAGACACGTGAACTACTGATTCCTACTAAAGCGCTGATGCTGATTTCAGATCTGATATCAAAATTTCTCTATCACGTCCAGATTTTGTGTAACCGAAAACCCCTATTTTTCATTTTTTTTCTCACCCGCTTCTATTACGAAAGCCGTCTAAGCTACTTTTCCGTGCCACGTTTTATGTTAAGCATACTTAAATAATTAGTGAACAGGGATGTCTTTCCTCCTTTATTCTGGCTTAAGACAGACAGCGGAATTCCGCTGGCGGAGTTACCACCCCTGCGCCCAACCATCCACCCAAAGCGCGTTAGTATTTTGTTGTTACTACTGAAAGGCAAATTCCTGTTCTTAAGTGAAACTTTGGTGTGTCCTCTTCCTTTGTCGCTTGTAGGATGACGAGCTCTCCTTCTGCAGGAACCAACAATAATCTCCCATCATATTTGGGTTGAAATTACCTTGGTATCTGTTTTCCATAACTGAGATCTGTTGGTGGAAGCGCTCACCATGCTCGTCACTTACAGCCCCAAGGTTGGCCGGGAAGAAGTCAAGATGAGAATGTAAAAAATGAATTTTCAAAGACATTCTGCATCCCATTATTTCATAAGATTTAAGCATGTTTTCTACGAGTTTACGGTGGTTTTCAGCTTTGTGGTTTCCAAGAAAATTTTTGACAACTTCAACGAAAGATGTCCATGCTCCTAGTTCATTCTCATTTAGGTTAGATGGAAACGATGAGTCGTGGATGACACTGCGGATCTGTGGTCCAGTGAAAACTCCAGCTTCTAGCTTAGCATCTGTCAATATTCCTTTGAATTTATCCTTTAAATATTGGAAACCACTACCTTGATGATCCATACCCTTCACGAAATTTTTCATAAGGCCAAGTTTAATGTGAAGTGGTGGAAGATGTACTTTCTGAGGGTCAATAAGTGCTGGGTGTTTCACATTGTATTTACCAACAACATGTTCAGTTCTAGATGGCCAATCATGTTTTTTGTAGTGGTTCTTGTCATCTCTGCTGTTCCATAGACACAAAAAGCACATATGCTTTGTGTAGCCCAACTGTAACCCAAGAAGTAATGATACAACTTTAAGGTCGCCACAAATATTCCATGTGTGGTCCTTATATTTGATGAGTCTTAGCAGCAGTTTCATCGATTCATAAGTCTCATTAAGGCCAGTGGCATGTGCTACAGGTATTGAAGGTTTTTCATTGCCGTTGTGCAGTAATACAGCTTTAAGGCTAGCTTTACTAGAGTCAATGAACAGTCTCCATTCTTTTGGATCATAGCGACAGCCAATCCCTTGCATCAGACCACTGATATCGTGGCAGAAACAAACGTTTTCTTCCTGTAAGTAAAATGATGAAAACTGCAAATGGCGATGGCGGAAATGGGAAACTTTGGTGTTTGGTTGGAGAAGATTAAATTCTTGAAGTCTTGAACCAAGCAACTCTGCCTTTTCTTTTGGTAATTCCAAATCGCGCACTAAGTCATTTAACTCCGCTTGACTTAACAAATGTGGGGAAATATTTGCATCTGGAACATATATGCCATCTTTCCCTGTTTCTATATCACTAGCAGAATCTTCAGATGAACTGCTGTCTGTTATCGTTGCTGGTGGAACTGGTGGTGGATTTGTTTCATCATGTGGTACTGGTTTCATTGCTGATTCGCAGTTTGGGTACGTGATCTTTGATTTGTTTTTCTTTGTGAAACCAGCAATCTTTGTCAAACAAAAATAACAATCATTGAAGTGATTTTTCGGCTCACGCCAAACCATGGGGACTGAGAACGGCATAGCTTTTCTTTTACCATTCATCCAAGCTATTAACATTGCATTGCACTGTGCACAGCAAATATGTGGTGCCCAGTCCCTCTGTTGGTCTCCTAACTTACAGTCAAAATAACACTTGTAGGCAAGTTTAATCTTTGTTGTTATGTTTCTACGTTGTGGCTTAGGTGTATATTGTCCACAGACAAAGCAGAAGTTGTCTGGGTGATTTACACAAGCACGTCTATTTGATGCCATTTTGAATTACCATACAATATCTGAAAAAACGTAGAAAGTAATTATTACGATGTGCAAAATAAAAAGAAATACACACCGTAGTACAAAACAAATGCTATAAAAACACACAAGTCACCACAACCTGTCACTTGCTCATCAGCAGAGAGCTTCAACAACCGTTCTGCTTGACTGTCACGTAGCGACTGACCGTTGGGCCGTTGCCCGTTACTATGCTCTTGACTCAGTGTTGCCAACTCGGGATAAATTTTATTTATCAAAATTGTTCGAATTTGTATATAGTTGGCAAAAAAAATTGCTTTAACCTTGAAAAGCAAGTTTCATATTACTGGCATTAAGCCGATTAAAACCAAAATCTGGACGTGGTAGAAAATTTTACTAAAAGTGATTTGCATTTTACACAAAATCTAGACGTGATAGAAAAAATCTAATTATAGATTTGAAATCAGCATACCGAAATTAGCTAGGAGCACCTATTTGGTCTTCTGTAACAAAATCTTTGTTGCCTAGTGTAATTAATTAGTTTTAAATTGATTTTTAGTTTCGTAAAAATTGGTCGTTGCCAATTTACCGGCAGTTTTTACATAAATTTCTTATGTTCTTGTGGTTCGGAACCCACGTAAAATTGTAGGTCCCCTCCGCCACCACGGAGGACATACACAATACACGATTACGAACACAGTTAGGTAGACCAGCCATGAGTGGATCCTAGGGTCTTTGTTGTCTGAAACATTATAACATCATTATAACATATGACATGATTGGGACCCTTAGTTTTACTTCTTTATTCATTTACTTAATTCTTCCTCAAATGTTATAATGAGTGGTGGGCACCGTTAACCAAAAAGTTAACTTCGATAACGATAATCCGTTAACCCCAATTTTTAACTCCGATAACGATAATCCGATAATTTTACTACAAAGTTAACGGAAGTTAACGATAATCCGTTAACGATAACTATTTCTTTACTAACATTTAAAAAAATTAAGGAAAAAAGCTTTAAAACCCATAGAAAATGTTTATTTATGCAAAATCCAACAATAAATAGGTATTTAACTGTATTTTTATCAAGTTTTGCAACTTTTTTGCTTAATAACTTTTATTTTTTTATTTTTAATAAAAAATGTACTGATTACATGTTTTGAAACCTAGTCCAGGCAATCTAGAGCAAAAATAGCTTCAACCTGGGCAAAATTGCTTCAGAAGCTTTCTAAACTGTTTCCAGCTCAGGAATCATTGCAGAATAACATATCCAAAATCCGACAAAATTGGACCCCGGGAACACCCCCAAAAATGAAATTCAAAATGGCGGACTGGCAGTTTCCTACGAAATACAATAAATTTTAATTTCGCTTTGTAGAGAGAGTTATGACGTTTTTCTTGATCAGTAAAATGTTTTAAAACACATTTTCGTTTCTAAATTAACCTATATGACACTAAAAATTGTATTAGGTGGCTAGTATTAAACTATGACGTCACGTAATGTAAATAAAATATACTGTATGGAGTGTATGTGAGAATGGACATTGCTACATCTTTATAAACTTATATTATATACAACTCTTTAATTCCTACTACCCACTATCAAATCTGCGTATTTGTGCTTGTCATTTTCTTTAAAACTGTTATTATGTACTCCTTTTAAATACTGCAACACAGTTTATTAATTTGTGTTTTCTGTTTCAGACTGACTCGGTGTGCGTCCGCCTTCAAGAATGCAGACCCCTGAAGAATTGTGCGTGATTTGTAAGGAGAAATTGGACAGCGGACAGGAAGTGGTTCACATCTCGCAAAAAGGAGCAGATGGTATAAATGCATCCAGCCGCAGCCGTGGAAGCGATGTTGTTGCAACAGCTGGAATAAGTGTTCACGTTGTATGTAGGAAAAGGTTTACGGATAAAAAGACCATTGAAATAAAAAGTGACAGACCGCAGCCGAGGCAATACCAAGGAAAAGTGCTCATTTTCATGAATACGCATTTTCCAGTGCTACTCACTGTTTGTTTTGTGATACCTTTGTGGACTTTTTTTCCAAACACAAACCAAAATCAGAGCATGTCAAAATAAGAACTACAGAGTTCTCCGAAACCATAAAAAGGTGTGTGAAAGCCGCTGCGATGAATGGTCGTTTAATGTAAAAGGCCGTCTGGAGTATTATCTTCGTGATCTTCCTGCTGCAGATTGTGTCTACCATCACACCTGCAGCGTAAATTTTCGAAGTGGAAAAAACATTCCTCGCGCATACTCCTCCGACGATCATGATTCGAAGAAAGGGAGACCAACTAATGAAGAGCAACACCAAGCATTCCTTCAGACCTGTGCTTACCTGGAAGAGAATGATGATGAACAACTGTGATTGGAGACCTAATTTCCAAAATGGAGGAATATCTTCAAGGAAGTCAGAGCTCTGTCTACGAACGCAGGCACATGAAGAGAAAGCTTTTAGAACGTTACGGAGACAAGATCATAATATCAGGTGAAAGTGGGAAGGCAGATGTAGTAACACTACGAGAGACAGCTAATGAAATTCTTATAGATTATCACAAAAAGTCGAAAGAATGTGATATAGATATAGAGCTACAGAAGATTTACCTAGTAGAAGCTGCTGCAAAAATAATCAGAAGTGATATCAAGTCTGTCGACTCGCCTAGAAAAGATGTGTATCCATCTCCAAATGACATCACTGCAGAAAGTGCTCTTGATTACATTCCCAACAGTCTGAAATTGCTATTATCAAAAGCATTTGCGGGACAGGATGCTTCAAGAAAAATAGGTGCAATTGGGCAGAGCATTATGCAAGCAACCCGTCCTAGAGGATTACTATGTCCACTACAGATCGGTTTGTCGGTTCAGCTATACCACAACTTTAGGTCAAGGTACCTTATTGACGTTCTCCATCAGCTGGGTTACTGTTCGTCGTATGCAGAAGTAACAAGATTCGAAAGAAACGCGGCGCTGGCAAGTGGGGCTGGCTCTTTTACTGTTGATGAAAACACTGCAGTCCTTCTAGCAGCAGATAACGTCGATCATGATGTCTGCACTTTGGATGGGAAGAATACCTTTCATGGAATGGGTATGATTGCCGCAATAACTCCGAAGATCAAGATCCACCCTTCTATTCACAGGCGTAATGTTGGTGACAATGACATTAAGAAGATTGCAACCGTCGACATTAGGAATATAGACACGCAGAAGCATGTTGAGGGACATCTCATTTCGCGAACTTCCAGTACCCACTGCCACCATAAGTCGACTTAGTCTTCTCTGGCAGATATCTTCAGCAGAAAGATCAGGTCCAAGTTGGTCCGGAACAATGCAGGCAATTCACGGTGGATCAAGTGTCTCACATCCAGGTGTGGCGTCGATCACGTTCCTTCCCATCATAGATATGTCGCCAACTGACATGACCTGCATATTTTCGACATTACTATATTTGAGCAAGATAGCACGCGATCAAAAAGTCCCATGCATTATTACCTTTGATCAGCCTTTGTTCTGGAAAGCTTCCCAAATCATCAATGAACAGAGAGACCTGCAGGACATTGTTTTAATGCTGGGATCATTTCACACTCTGATGAATCTTTTGGGAGCAGTCGGTACTCTTATGAATGGTTCAGGATTGTCTGAAGTACTTCAAGAAATATACGGACCAAATGCCGTGCAACACATGATGTCTGGAAAAGCTGTTTCAAGAGCGATACGTGGTCATATGATAGTAGATGCAGCTCTTAGTACCTTACTAGTCGCAGACGTTTTCCCTCGTAATGAAGATGGAACTCCTCATGACCTCCATAAGGAAGCTTGTGACCTGCTCGACGATGTTATGACCGCCAAACAATCAGTTGAGGATGTGGAATCTTCGAATGCATTGTCTCAGATTGCTACCACTTTGGATGCGAAGAAAACTGACCTACAATCTACTTCGCAAACAAGTCAACTCTGGTTGGAATATCAGCAAATGATCAACATTGCACGTTCCTTGATAACAGCAGACAGAACCGGCTCGTGGGATTTGCACTTGCAACATGTACATCCAGGAAGGTAAGTTTGTGGTAAGAAGAAGCGACAGATTATGGGCCGGACTCGGCACAGACCTGGTGATAGAACAAGTACTAATGCGTTCCTGAAAAGCAGAGGCGGACTGACACGCGGAAGTGGATTTACAGACATCCAAAGGACAACGTGGCTCTTTTCTATGCCTCTGTGTTCCACTTATAACTTAGCAATGCAGGAATACACCAGAGTTTTGTTGGAAAGTAGTGAACAGCACAAGGAAATGAGGGGAAGTAGACAAATCAGGGACAGTAATGACATGAAGAAAGTACTTGAACGTCTGGAATCCTTATCCCCATTCCATTCTACCTCGGGTCTCTGCAACATTGTAACAGGGCTAACTGCTGATCCTGGAGTTAACGTTCATCAATTGCATTCAATCGGTATGAACATTGTCGTAAAAATGATTGGGAAACAAGCCTTTACATATTCTGCCAAAAGATCTGACAAAGTGAAAACACTAGGATCTGCTTCTGCCGTTGTGATCACTGATGCTTCAGATATAGAAGTAGATCCTGCACTACTGTTTCAGAGAATGATGACTGTTGCCACTGGCGGAGACATGAATCTTGAAGATGTCATGTGTTACGAACTGTGTGCATATCCTCCTGCATTGTTCGAATCACGAAGTATCTTGAGGAAACCCGATAAGTCTCAGCTAGCTCATGCAATAATCAAATACACTGACACTTTACGCATGGAAGAAGTTCAAGAAATTCAGTGCACAGACCAGTACGTATTGGATGGTGGATCTCTACTACATCGTGTTTCCTGGCGTCAAGATGAAACATATGACAGCATCGCCAACTCATATGCCGATTTCACTCTGAAAACATATGGAAAAGCAATCATTGTTTTTGATGGCTACAGCAGCTCTCCTACGATCAAGGACATGACCCACAGAAGACGCAGCACCAAGACAAGCAGAAATGTGAATCTCAGTCCAAGCATGAAGTTTGTTGGCCAGAAGGAACACTTCTTGGCTAATGAAAACAACAAGCAAGCATTTATTTCCCTCGTAGGTGAGATGTTGAAGAAGCACGGGTGTACTGTTCACAACGCAGATGGGGATGCTGATGTGGACATCGTTCGTGCAGCAGTTTCCTCATCAGAAAATGCAACTACAACAGTAATAGGGGAAGACACCGACTTGCTGATTCTCCTTCTGTACCATGCCAAGGACAGTGGTTTCAAGTTGTACTATCGCAGCGATATAAGACGGGGACCATCTCCTAATCCTGTGTATGATATTCTCAGCATTCAATCATTGTTAGGCAATGACATCTGCAAGTATCTCCTGTTTGTGCATGCTTTCACGGGCTGTGATAGCACATCCAGAATTTTTTCGATCGGTAAAGCCAAAGCATTTGACACACTGATGAAGGTGGCTGAACTCCGTTCAGTTGCAAATACATTCTGTTCTGATTGTTGCCAACACTCTGACATTGAAGCCGCTGGAAGAAAGGCAATGCTTCTGTTGTATGGCTGCAAAACACTTGAATCCACTAACGCACTACGTCATCGAATGTTAGTTGAAAAGGTAGCTACAGCTAAATCTTTTGTTACACCCGAACGTTTGCCACCTACCGATGCGTCCACAAAGTACCACAGCTTTCGCACATACTTTCAAATACTAATCTGGAAGTCTACAGAAGAGAAGATCGATGCAGAACAGTGGGGTTGGTATGTAAAGAATAATTCCTACTACCCTACAGCCTGCGACAAGCCACCAGCTCCAAATTATCTACTCAACATGATCCGCTGCTCCTGCAAGACGAAATGTGCTACTTCAAGATGTGGATGCAAGCGTAATGGAATGCCCTGTTCAGCCGCTTGTGGCGAGTGCCAAATCAGTGGTTGCGATAACAACCCAAGTACCGGTAATCTATCCGATGATAGTGATGAAGAGGATTAATTTCTGTATGTTTGTGACCAGGTATCACTTCTTCTGTAATGAACATAACTTGAAACTGGGAAAAAAATAATTGTTGTATTATTGATTATAAAAATCTGTAAAAAGCTATATAACATTATATTTGCGTAATAACTGGTTGTGTTGTATATTGTTGAATTATTTAAAACATTACAACTGAAAGAAAAAGCATCAAATGTATCTCTATAAATAAAAGCGTAAATTATATATATTTTTTTTTCGTAGGAAACATCCAGTCCGCCATTTTGAATTTCATTTTTGGGGGTGTTCCCGGGGTCCAATTTTGTCGGATTTTGGATATGTTATTCGGCAATGGTTCCTGAGCTGGAAACAGTTTAGAAAGCTTCTGAAGCAATTTTGCCCAGGTCTAATTGCCTGGACTAACCCTTGTAACCACTAACCATTAACTAAATTTTAATTTACCAGAGAATTAATTTACCAGAACGGAATTGGCAGACTGAAGTTATGGCGGTTTGAATTCATTCGCGGAGCGGTGATCTTCCGTGAATGACTCCTCGCAGTTAACGTGTTAACGGACTTTAACAGACTAAATATCGAGTTATCGGAAGTTAACTGGTCCGATAACGATAAATGGAAATTAACTTCCGTTAATAGTCCGTTAAAAAAAGTTAACTTCGTTAATTAACTGTTATCAGAATAACGCTTTAGTGCCCAACACTGGTTATAATGTAATGTTATAATGTTTCAGACCAACAAAGACCCTAGGATCCACTCATGGCTGGTCGACCTAACTGCGTTCGTAATTGTGTATTCGCATGTCCTCCGTGGTGGCGGAGAGGACCTACAGTTTTACGTGGGTTCCGAACCACAAGAACATAAGAACATGAGAAATTTTTATAGTGGGCACACTAGGGGCCACTTCGGCCCACCGAGGTGGCTCCACTATGTAAAAACTGCCTGTACATTGGCAACAACCACTTTTTACAAAACTAAATAATTATCAACTTAAAACTAATTAATTATCAATTAAAAACTAAAGATAGAATCTCTCGATCCAGGGGATCAAGTCATAATAGACTACTATCCACAAATATGTTACACTCTATATCTATTTATAACCGACATGCAAATATATCAGATCCAAAGAATCCAGTCAATTTTTACGGTATCCATCACTACCAGTACCTTGCCAACCAAAAATAAGTCACGGTCCATATCAATTGCGGACCAAGTCACAATTTACAACCATATACATTTCCATATATACACTTAGGAGGAAAAGTGTAGGTGTGGCTGTAAAGACTGTACAGTAATGTAGAAATGTGTGTGCACCCATTTTGGGTCTCTCATTTAAAGGTGTTTGTGGGGCAAGTGAAGATCATGAATTTTTCAATACCTCACAGTACTATGGGGGCACCGCTCGGCAGAGGAATCTCTTTAAATGAGGTGTGTAAGGACAGAGAGTATCCCCTAACCCAGTGGTGGCCAACCGCGGCGCATCAAGTACTTTGAAGTAGCGCATCGAGGTCTAGTATGAATTGTGCTAAATTTTCACTTCTAACACTAAATATTAAAAATCAAAGATTTAAGCAGTTAAGATGTAGTTAAGCAGTTAAGCAGTTAAGATGAAATCTCATTAAGGTAAATATTTTTCACATTATATTTCTATTTAAGGTAAATATTATATTATATTTTATTAGTAATTTTTTCACAAATTTTTTTTTGGCGCATCCGAATTAAACCTAACCTAAAAATGGCACGCATCAAAAAATGGTTGGCTACCACTGCCCTAACCCAAGATGCTGCCTCCCTATATCCCACAACACTTGTGTTGAGCTGTGAGATCTATCACCACAAAGCCTTAATTTTACTACCTTAAACTATACCCAATCTATCAACATATTTGTCTAATCGATTTTTAAACATGTTTATAGACGTGCTACTAATTACTTCTACCGGCAAACTATTCCAGCTATTTACTATTCTATGCGTAAAAAAGTTTTTGGCAATTGTTGTCTCGAACTTTCTACTTGTCAACTTACACCCGTTATTTCTAGTCCTATTATATTGAGATATTTCGAAAAAGCTATCTCTATCTACATTATCGAACCCATTCATAATTTTGAACACTTGGATTAGATCACCCCTTAGCCTCCGAGTCTCGAGTGTAGTCAATTTTAACTCCTTAAGCCTATCCTCGTTCGACTTTGACCTAAGCGACGGAATCATCTTAGTTGCTCGTCTTTGAACTCTTTCGATTTTGTCTATATCTTTGCGCATATGCGGATTCCAAAATTGGAAAGCGTACTCCAAATGGGGTCTAACTAATGATTTATAAAGAGGAACTATAATATCGTGCGATTTGTACTCAAAATTCCGAGCGATAAAACCTAACACTTTGTTCGCCTTATTGACCGCTGCTGTACTTTGTTTCGCTACTTTTAAATCACCAGTGACTATAACTCCTAAATCCTTTTCCTGCTCTACGCTTGTTAACTCTTTCCCTGACATACTATACGCAAAATTACCGTTACGCGAACCTATATGCAAAATTTTGCACTTATCCACGTTAAATCTCATTTGCCATGTGACTGACCAATCAACGATTTTATTCAGATCTTCCTGGATTTTACCTCTATCTTCGTCATTAATCACCCTACCACCCAGCTTCGTGTCATCCGCAAACTTTGAAACTGTACTGACTAGGCCGACATCTAAATCGTTAATATATATAAGAAAAAGCAAGGGGCCCAATACAGAACCCTGAGGAACGCCACTCGCTACATTAGCCCAAAACGACTCCGCTCCATCAACGACCACCCTCTGTTTCCTACCTCGTAACCACTCTTCTAGCCAATTTATTACTACACCCCTGATTCCATGAGCCTTAGTTTTTTCAATGAGTCTTTTGTGCGGCACGGTGTCAAACACTTTTTGAAAATCTAAATACACTACATCAACCGCCCGATGTCTATCGTAAACGTCAACCACGCTTTGAAAAAATCTAAAAGATTAGTTAAGCAAGATTTGTTTCGCCTAAAACCGTGCTGCGTATTTCTAACTAGTGTATGCAATTCTAAGTGTTCGACTATACGATCTCTAATTATTGATTCCAGTAGCTTACCTACAACAGACGTTAAACTGATTGGCCTATAATTTCCCGCCGCACCTTTATCGCCTTTTTTAAAGATAGGTGTTACGTTTGCTAACTTGAAATTATCTGGTACGCACCCCTCAGAAATAGACGCATTAAAAATCTTTGTTAACGGCACAACAATGCTATCTTTTAATTCTTTTAGTTGTATGGGATATATGGAGTCCGGCCACGGTGAATTACGCGTTTTCATTTTATCAATATAGCGCATTACTTCCCCTTCACTAACCACAATATTATCCAAAATATTACCATTATCAAAAGGTATTATGTCTATGACCGTAGGGATATTCGTTACATCTTCTATAGTAAAAACTGACGTAAAAAATTCGTTTAGCAAGGTAGCCATTTCCTTTTTTTCAGAAACTAGATCTCCGTTTACATTTTCCAAAGGCCCCAAGACACTTTTTACCCCTCAGAAATAGACGCATTAAAAATCTTTGTTAGCGGCACAACAATGCTATCTTTTAATTCTTTTAGTTGTATGGGATATATGGAATCCGGCCACGGTGATTTACGCGTTTTCATTTTATCAATATAGCGCATTACTTCCCCTTCACTAACCACAATATTATCCAAAATATTACCATTATCAAAAGGTATTATGTCTATGACCGTAGGGATATTCGTTACATCTTCTAAGGTAAAAACTGACGTAAAAAATTCGTTTAGCAAGGTAGCCATTTCCTTTTTTTCAGAAACTAGATCTCCGTTTACATTTTCCAAAGGCCCCAAGACACTTTTTACCCCTCAGAAATAGACGCATTAAAAATCTTTGTTAGCGGCACAACAATGCTATCTTTTAATTCTTTTAGTTGTATGGGATATATGGAATCCGGCCACGGTGATTTACGCGTTTTCATTTTATCAATATAGCGCATTACTTTCCCTTCACTAACCACAATATTATCCAAAATATTACCATTATCAAAAGGTATTATGTCTATGACCGTAGGGATATTCGTTACATCTTCTATAGTAAAAACTGACGTAAAAAATTCGTTTAGCAAGGTAGCCATTTCCTTTTTTTCAGAAACTAGATCTCCGTTTACATTTTCCAAAGGCCCCAAGACACTTTTTACTGGATTTCTATTGTTGACGTATTGAAAGAATCGCTTGGGGTTTTCTTTACCGTCACGAGCTATGGAGATTTCAAATTCGCGCTTGGACTTTTTTATTACACTTTTCGCTTCACGCCTTAGAGATATGTAGTTGTTTCGTAACCATAAATTGTCTTTATCGCACTTATGTAGCCTATAAGCCCTATCTCTACTCTTTATAATGTCTCCTACTCTAGAAGTAAACCACGAGGGCTTGTTGTTTACTTTCGCACGCTTAATTTTGTACGGTACACATTCCTCATTTATAGTCCTAAATATTGTTTCGAACGATTCCCACATTATTTTTGCGTTGGAGTTCCCCATTACGTTTTCCCAATTGACGTGTGACAATTTATTTCGAAATTTACAAAAGTCTGCGTGCTGGAAGTTAGGAATTTTAGTCGAGTTAGTTGGTTTCGAGTGACTTACTGAGAGGACAAACTCTACCATATTGTGATCGCTATTGCTTAACGGTTCTATTACTTGAAGATCAGTAATTAGCCTATCATCCGTAGTCATTACTAAATCTAAAATACTGTCCAACCTCGTAGGTTCCCCAACCTTTTGAATAAGAAAGCTATCCTCAAGAAAATTAACTAAACGATTACCTTCTGCGTCTCCCTGCCGATCGCATCTGACCGGCAATCGGAAGATCCCGGGTTCGATTCCCGGGTGGTTACCTCATTTTTTCATTTGTTTCGTTCTCTCTCTCTCGTCTTGCGCGGAATATCTCCTATACAAGCGTCGTTCTTTACGTTATTTATACTGCGTGTTCTTTGCAGTTGAATGTATATAATGTTACGGCATGCGGGAGGTGCCCCCTTGGGGCATTGGTTTCTGCGAGTATGTAGAAGAATTACGGCATTTGGAAGAGTGAGGCCCATGGTGTAATGGTATCGCATCTGACCGGCAATCGGAAGATCCTGGGTTCGATTCCCGGGTGGTTACCTCATTTTTTCTTTTGTTTCGTTCTCTCTCTCTCGTCTTACGCGGAATATCTCCAATACAAGCGTCGTTCTTTACGTTATTTATACTGCGTGTTCTTTGCAGTTGAATGTATATAATGTTACGGCATGCGGGAGGTGCCCCCTTGGGGCATTGGTTTCTGCGAGTATATAGAAGAATTACGGCATTTGGAAGAGTGAGGCCCATGGTGTAATGGTATCGCATCTGACCGGCAATCGGAAGATCCCGTGTTCGATTCCCGGGTGGTTACCTCATTTTTTCATTTGTTTCGTTCTCTCTCTCTCGTCTTGCGCGGAATATCTCCTATAGAAGCGTCGTTCTTTACGTTATATATATATATATATATATATATATATATATATATATATATATATATGTGGGATGAATTTCACAAGATGCAAAGGTAAATTTATAGTATTACACCCGTCTCCCTTTGGAGGTGAAATTATGTTTTTCCTATGGTTTTGATGTGTTTGAACGAAGCTGACCTTCAAAGCCGTCGGAAATGACTCGTTTTTTAGATACCCCCTCCCCCTCCCCCAGCCGGCAATCGAAAACGAGTCATTTCCGACGGTTTTGAAGGTCAGATTCGTTCAAAACACATCAAAAACCATAGGAAAAACAAATTTCACCTTCAAAATTGACCTAACCTAACCTAACCTAACCTAACCTATCCTAACCTATCAGGCACTCCACCACAGTTCTGTGGTCCCATAAATGGCTGAGACAGAATAATCACAGTACCGTCTTTTCTTCGTTTTAGGCACAACGTAACTTTTTCTACAACGCCACAGTTTCTGGTCTTGACGATACGTACACTCCGTTTTACAATGTGGACACTTCACTACTGTCGGTAGAACACCGTGAGCACGCAGAAACTCAACACTTTTTTCTAAATTTTCATAGAAAGCGACAATACAGCGGTAATAATCGAAAGAACACATGTCACACGAAGCCATTCCGGTAGCAAACTAATTCAAATTCGAAATGGATGGAGCGCAGTGATTGGGCAGACATGTGACGGGAACACAAATGAACACACAAACGAACGTACGAACACACACTAGATACACACCAAAAAAACGTTTATATCTCGAAAACGAAGCATTTGCGACGGAAACGCTATAGAAGAAAAGTGTCTTAGAATTAAAAAATCTACCTAATGAATATATAATAATTGCTGGACGTTAGACGGGTGTAATACTATAATAATACCGATGCAAATCCACAAGGAAAAGAAAAGTGATTCCAAGGCCTTTCGTGCATTCAGAAGTACACCTCGTCAGGGAATGAAGGGAGAAGGCGAGATGAGAAAAATATATACAACAGAAGAGAAAAATGAAAAGATTAGCACATGATTAACAAGAGTTGATTAGACGCAAAAGGTATTTTAACAGGATAGTATCAATTTTATACATTCCCGCACTCTTATTGATGTTCTTTTTAAAATGGATAAATGCACATTCTGCAATATTCCTTTCAATTACATCTCTGTTTTTAGCGAGCGCTTTAGAACTATCCCACTTGATACTATGATTACATCTATACATATGGTTAAACAATGCATTAGAATTATTTTAAAAATAATTTCAATAACAGTGGGAATGTATAAAATTGACAGTATCTTGTTAAAATACCTTTTGCCTCTAATCAACTCTTGTTAATCATGTGTTAATCTTTTTGTTTTTCTGTCCCGTTGTATATATTTTTGGCATCTTGCATTCTCCCTTCATTCCCTGACGAGGTGTACTTCTGAATACACGAAAGAACTTGGAATCACTTTTCCTTTTTCTTGTGGGTTTTCATCATATATATATTAGTGATGTAGGTCACATCTGCATCCGCATCCGCGGAACATCCGCACATTTTCTCGCATCCGCATCCGCACCCGCATCCGCACTTTGGACTGAGGATGTCGTGCGGATGTGGACCGTTGAGATAAAATGTCATTAATAAGCGGAAATTATCAAATTCTACTATATTAATAGAACTAGTTCATTGTGCGCAAAAGTGATGCAAGCGACAAGACGAGAGGCTGTTCTTGTATGAAGTTACTTTCTTGCAACCTACTTAGATCCACGTTACAAAGCTAAGTTATTTTCACCTAGTACATTAGAACGAGTTAAATCATCACTTGGCAAAGCAGTTGAAGAGCTTCAATCTCTTGAATCTGTCGCTTCGCCACCCACCAAAAGAATAAAAGTTTCAGTGACAGAACCAACACCTTCAACAAGCAAATCTATCACAGAATCTGTCTCTCAGTTTCTTGAGTCAAGCAGCAATGACGAGACCTACGCGATGTCAAAAGATGTAGTAAAAATGATCGAGAGCTATCACCAAGAAAAACGCCTGGCTGCATGTGACAATCCTATTAGTTGGTGGAAAAATACGCAGAATATCTATCCATACTTGAGTAAACTTGCAAGGAAACATTTAGCCTGTCCTCCAACAAACGTACCAAGCGAGAGATTATTTAGCAGTGCTGGATTAATATATGATGAAAAGAGAAACAGACTGGCAGCAGAAAAGGCAGAAAAATTAATGTTCCTTAAGCATAACCTTCCTATAATTAAGTTTGAACATTAAACGATCAACATCTTAGTTTACTTTATTTTAATTACTCATTTATAAATATGCCTAATAAAACTTTAAACTTAATATAAATAGTTATCAAGCTAATTAAAGATCTCTTTCTATAAGGGTGGAGGTTGGGGAAAGAGGTCGGTGGGGTGCATTTGAGTTGGGTTCACGTCCGCATCCTGGTAACACAATTATGGTTTCTAATTGTGGCTGAAACAACAAAATATAACGAATTTATTTGCAGACGAATTCACTAATTGATTTCTATATTAGTTAGATGCTTGATATTATTTTATATGTTCAGAGAAAAGTACAGCAATTATTGTACAATTAATCAATTATACTACATTATAGCTACAGCTCTCTCTATATAATAACTTATTATATACGTTAAACACAACAAATCTCGAATATATCCTAAAAAATAACGAAAATGTAGACATCCGCATCCGCATCCGCATCCGCGGATGTTGAAATCAAACATCCTCATCCTCATCCGCATCCGCGGATGTGAAAAAAATGACATCCGCTACATCACTAATATATATATATATATAATATATAATATATATATATATACTGATGAACATTCCGTTTTAATTTGAAATCTCACTTGTTTTCAACGGGAGAGCACTTAATACGTATATATACTTATATATTCGGCGCTCGCCGATTAATATAATTTTTTATAAGTTTACTAAGCTATACTTTCATCAGCAGGATTTCGTAGGAAATGCAAATGAAATTTGACAGATTTTCTTATATTTTTTGTATATTTAATCGTACAAAAAGGAAGAGTATCTTACCTAATTTGTTTTGCAGCTGATTTTCGCTTATAACTATTACTAGGGGCTTCTCTTATAAGTATTCAGTCGGCAAACATACTGGAGCTATATTTTCCTTGGTACCGCTTTTCCATGCTGATATATCCTGATGAAATCTTTCACTATGCTCATCGCTGACAGCGCCCAGGTTTTGATGAGGTGAGAGTGCAGGATCAGCATTTTTCGAAGACATGTTACACCCCATGGCTTGGTAAGCAATAAACATTTGCTCCATCAGGGGAACATAGGTTTTGGCTTCACAAATATTTTCATCAAACCAAGTTTGATATGGAGAGGTGATGAGAACACTTTTGCAGGATCTACCAGGGTTTGATGGGCAGCAGTTTTCTGTCCTGGAACCAAATTTTGTCAAAGTGGACACTCTTTCTGTGCATAATGACTCTCTTTAGCTGTGCTGACCCACTTGTAGAAGAAACAAGAGAACTTTGTGTATCCAAACTGTAAGCCAAAGAGAAGTGCAATCACTTTCAGATCACTACAGCTATGTTAGGAGTGCTTATCATAAACAATATGTTTCAAAAGTAACTACATATTGTTACATGATTTCTTCATATGAATTTTATGTGCAACCGGAGCCGAAGGATAGATATTACCGTTGTGCGATAGTACAGCTTTCAAACTCATCTTTGATGAATCGATAAAAAGACTCCATTCCTTAGGATTGTGCTTCTCCGCCATGTCTTTGGTGGTTTCGGTACAGGTAAATCGTTACTATGTGAAAGAGGTCGCACGGCTGACAATAAATTAGGATATTGATGCGTTTGTTTAGATTTGAGGAATGTCCACTTATCTTCGTTAAATATCAATCAATCGAGTGAGCTCTTTGTTCTTTCCATACCATTAGGACCTGCTTTTATATATATATATATATATATATAATATTATATATATATATATATATATATATATATATATATATATATATATAATACAGATATATATTATATATATATATATATCTATATATCTATTATAATATATATAATATATATATATATATATATACACAGTATATATATATATATATATATATATATATATATATATATATATATATATATACACAGTATGTATATATATATATATATATATATATATATATAACCTCGTTGCGGTTTGGTGCGTCGGTCTCTCTTCACACGAAGGTCAAGCTAGTGGCCCCGCCTCTAGGCCTAGCTTGGTAGAGGAGCGAGTTGCTTTCTTGCGCTCTCCACTGTACATCCAGGTGCACACGGCGCATCTAGTACCTTCTTGAACCAGGCATCTAGTCTTCTCTTGAAGACTTCAAGTTTGACCCCTGTAAGGTTTCTGAGGTCCTTAGGAAGCTGGTGAAAAAGTCTTGGCTCCCCTGACAACCAAGCTATTTTCCTTCAGTGTTGAAGAGGTCCCTTGTCGGGCCTTTAGTTTGGGAACACTACATATTCTTCCTTTCCCATTTCCTATTGTCCAGCGTCGTTTGGATGGTAATTGGGTTTAGTTTGAGGTTTGGTACCAGTTTTTCGATTATTTTCCATATGTAGATTATGGTATACCTCTCTCATCTTTCCAGGGAGTACAGATTTAGTTTACGTAGTCTTTCCCAGTACTTCAGTTCTTTGCAGCCATAAAAAGTCTTGGCTGAGAAATGTCTCTGCGTTTCTTCTAGTTTATTAATTTCTTCCTTTTTTTATAGGGATGTCAAAACTGAGTAGTATTTAAAATTTTGGTATGATCAGTGTTCTCAGCAGAGGAATCATTACTGTCTTCTCCCTCCGTTTGAGCGTTCTTAGTACCTGTCCCGTGACTCTTATTGCTTTGTTTATTGGTATCTGATTTTGTGTCTCGAATTTGACATCATCAGTCATTATTACCCCCAAGTCGACCGCTTCCGTGCTTCTCTGAATTTTTTGTCTATCTGGAGCATAATATGCAGTCTGTTTAATTTCCTCATTTCTACCATATCAAGAGCTGAAATTTCTCGATGTTCATATTGTTGTTTCTGATCATTGTATATTTTGTTTGTGTCCCTCTGTAAAGCCTTCACTTCATTTGCCTCGCTGATTTTTCTGCTGATCTTTGTATCGTCCGCAAATGATGTTACTATACTGGTGTTGTTAACTCCACTGTCTATGTCTGTTAGCATGATAATAAACAGCAGTGGGGCCAGTACTGTACCTTGTGGCACTGAGCTGCGTACTTCTGATTCTGATGATGATACATCTTGAATTTTGACGACCTGTAGTCGTTCTCTGGGAAGTTATAGATCCATTTTCCCACTTTGTCTGGTATTCCCATATGTTTCATTTTATGTGCTATTATACCATGATCGCACTTGTCGAAAGCGTTAGTAAAATCTGTGTATATGATATCATAGTTTTCATTGCCTTCAAGTGCATCTAGGATATTGTTATAATGCTCTATAAGTTGTGATAAGCATGATCTTCCCGATCGGAGTCCGTGCTGATTTTCATTGAATCTTTCCCGTGTCTCCAAGAAGTCATAGATTTTCTCTCTGATTATTCTTTCAAATATTTTGGTGATGAGACGTCAATGGCACTGGTCTAGAGTTCTTTGCTTGAGGGCTATCCCCTCCTTTATATACTGGGACAATGTTTGCTCTTTTCAAGATGCTCGGTATTTCCCCAGTGTCTAGGGACCTTCTCCATATCCAGGATAAGGGTGTAGCTATTTCATTTTTCAGTTTTTAATTAATAGTGCGTTCCATTTGTCCGGACCTGTAGCTGAATGTGATTTCATTTGTCCTATGGCTCTCGCTATATCTTCTGGAGTAAAATCAAAGTCTGTTATACATTCTCCTTGGAATTTCTCTTCGAAGAATGCATCTACGTCAGGTATCGCTTTGTTACTTTTTGGGGTACTGAAGACCGATTCATACCGAGTTCTCAACGTTTCAGATATTTCTTTTAGATCGTCTGTCAGTTCATTATTCCCTTTGCTTAAGGGCCCGATAATAGCGCGCGTTTTTGTTTACCTTTTCGCATAACTGTAGAAGTATTTTGGAGTTTCCTTTATTGCTTCTACTGTCTTTTCCTCTTCCCTGTCTGTATGGCCCTTTATCAGAGTGTTATTTCCCTATCGATACTCTCCAGTTTTTTCTTGTATTACTCTCCTGGCATTGTTGTCTCCGCAATTTGCTAAATTCGTCGCCACTCTCTTTCTTCTGCGGAATATTCTTCTCTTTTGCCTCTCGAGCCAATTCCTCTTTCCTTTTGGCTGTGCTTTCGGGGCATATTTTTCCAAAATTCTCAACGTCTTTTCTTCCAAGGTTGTTAGCATTTCCTCAGTTGTCTTATTATCTAAAGTGTTCTCCACTCTATTTGGGCCATGTGTGATCTGATTTCTTCCCAATTTATGCTCTTGGAGTGTAGGTTAAAAGCTCCAAATTTGCTTCTTCCTTCCGTATGTGTATTGTCTTTTAAAGTTATCGCCATATTTGTTGATAACTCGATTATATTGTGGTCTGAGATAAGTTGGGGTTATTTTTATATCGGCAATCAAGTGCGTGTTATTTGGGAATACCATATCCAGGCAGTTATTTTTCCTGGTATTTTCTGTTATCTCCTGTGTCAGCATAAACTCGTTTGTGAGAGCTATCAGTATTTTTGCTTGCTCCTTGTCCTCTCTTGTGCCCCCCTTATCTTGTGTATAAATATATTTCTACCACCCTTTTTGTATTTATAAATGGAAAATTAAAATCGCCGCAGAGTATTATATTAGGGCAGGGGTGGCCAAAACGTCGATCGCGATCTAACAGTAGATCGCAGAGCAATTTTTAGTAGATCGCAAGATGACCAGTAGCTTAGCCTAGCAACAGAGACCTTACATTTCACAATACTAACGAGCACACGACCCGACCGCTACTACCAAAAATTAGCATTCTTTATGTTATCACCTCTATTATCGGTAGCAACATTTATTTGTTTTATCTTTGTGTTTACCAGTCATTTAACAAAAAATAACAAAGTTTAACTTTAATAATTCTGAGAGATATTTAATTAATGTCACAGAAAATGATACTGCTAACTTTAATTTCTGCCAAAATTTCATACCGCGGTAAGCTGACCTGTTATGAACATGTGTCACTTAAGTGACGGGTCAGTCATTTGGAATAATCGGTGGTGAAGGTCAGTCTCCAGGCCAATTGCATTAACACCGTTAAAATGAGTGCTGGACCAAATGCCAAGAAGCAAAAACTTACAACTTTCACAGAGTGGGAGACGGCATATTTTTTTACGATGAAAAATTCCAAATGTGTGTGTTTAATTTGTCATGTATGTGTCGCTTTCGTCAAAAAGGGGAATTTAGAGAGGCATTTTAAAACTATTCACAAGCGGTATGACAGTGATTTCCCAGCTGAAAGTGAACTACGTAAGAGAAAAGTTAATGAACTTAAGTCTCAACTTAGTGCTCAGCAGTCTATCTTTACAGGGCCTAGCACAAAATCGAAAGCAGCAACGATTGCGTCATTTCGGGTGAGCCGTGTACTTGCGAAATACAAGAAACCTTTTCAGGATGGAGAAATATTCAAAGAAACATTTACAGAGGCAGCAGAGTCGTTGTTTCAGAATTTCAGTAATAAATCGGAAATATTGTCTGCTATTAACCAGCTTTAGCTATCCAGAAACACTGTGATGCGACGTTGTGAAATAATGGATGAGAATTTGGTGGAACAACTGAAGAAAGACATAAATGACTGCGTGTTCCTTTCACTTCAGTTTGATGACTCGACAGATGTGATCGACACATCACAGTTATGCATTTTTATTAGAATCGTGTTTAAAGATATGACTGCCAAAGAAGAACTGCTTAAAATCCTACCTCTAAGAGAGAAAACTCAAGGTGAGGAAATTTTTCATGCATTCAGTGAGTTTGTTAACGACACATAATTCCCACTTCACAAGCTTGTGAGCATAACAACCGACGGATCACCTGCTATGACTGGCCGCTCCAATGGGTTCATCGCCCTGTGCAAAAGTGACAAAAGGTTTCCAAATTTCTTTAATTATCACTACATAACTCACCAACAAGCATTGTGTGGTAAAATGTTGAATATTAAAGAAATTATGGGTATTTCCCATAAGATTGTGAGTTCTATTCGGGCGAGAAGGCTACAAAGGCGTCTCTTCCGGTTTCAGCAAGAAGAAAATAAAGCAGAACACGCTGACCTTTTGTTGCGCACTGATGTCAGGTGGCTAAGTAGAGGCAAATTCCTGCAGAGGTTTAGGGATCTCTTACCTGAAATTAAAGACTTTTTGAAGTAAAAAGAAACATATTACAAAGAGTTGGAAGACGAAGTGTGGCTGTTAGATTTAGCTTTTTGACTGACACCAGTGCTTTTCTAAATCAGCTAAACTTAGAGTCGCAAGGTAAACACAAAACTATTGTTGAAATGATTACCTCAGTGAATGTTTTTAAACAAAAACTAGAACTGGTATCCTCACAGCTGCAGCGACACCAACTGCGGAATTTCAAAAACATGATGTCAGAGCTGGAAAGTCAGGGGAAAGAATGCAACCAGTTTGACAGTGTTTGATACGTTGAACAGTTGCAGAATGTTATTACAGACTTCAACAGACGGTTCCAAGACTTAGCAACACTAGAACCTGTAGCAAAATTCATGTGCTTCCCATTTGGTGCAAACTTTGACATTGATGATATTGCACCAAAAATGGCCTTATTGTTTAATATGGACATATCTGCAATCGAGAATGAAATTTTGACTCTGCGAAACGACATTCAAATCAAATCCAGGTCTTCAGAAGGAAACTTTTGGCACCTACTTCTCGAAGAAAAGTATCCGAATATCAGAAAAAGTGCTATGTACTTGACAGCATTCTCTTGGATCAACCTACTTTTGTGAGTCAACGTTCTCACACATGAATATCATCAAATCAAAATACCCAGCCACTCTGACAGATGATCACCTGGATGCTTGTTTGAGGTTAGCAATCAGCAGCTACGATCCGGACTACACACGGCTTGCTGATGCCATGCAGTGCAAATCATCGCATCAGTAAATAAGCTCTTCCTATTCCAGTATACCTAATCTCTAATAAGTTTGGGGGTTAAAATTTAATGAAAAATATATCTGTGTGCATTTGGCAATATATTTTTGATATTCACTTCATTTTATTCTTGGTTTGATAATAAAAACTCACTCTAATAGACAGAGTTTAGTTCCACAATAGTTTCGATGCCCACTGGCATCCTCTTCGGGTGGATACATTGTTGTTTATTATACGGAAACTATAAACCGCAAAAAAAGAAAGAGGCGAGAAGGAAACAATCCAGAGACCATTAAGAAATTCGCACCTAGGCTAGATCCCGTTCCCCCGACCCCAGAAGGGCATTTTTATTAAAGGGTCCCGCTTATAACTACATTCGCACAAATTAAAACTATCTTCTTGTACTATCATGCAGATTCTATTATTTTGACATAATTACTACATTTATTATTGCATTTACATTTTATAACATTTATTATTACCTTTACACTAATTATTACATTTATTTTATTACCTTTATTATTACATTTATTGCATTTGTATTTATTTCCACATTTATTACTTCCATTATTACATTTACATTTAAGTTTATTATTCCATTTACATTTTACGGGAAAAAAAAAACGAATGAACCAAAAGCGAGTAAGGAAACAATACAGAGACCTTTAAGAAATTCACACTTAGGTTAGAACCCGTTCACCCGACTCCGTAAGGGATTTTTTGACCAAGAATCTCATTAAAGGGTACAACTTATAAGTACCTTCGCACAAATTAAAATTATCTTCTTGTTCTATACATACAGATTCTATTATTTTTCTTTTGACATAATTATTACATTTATAAAGTACCTTACTTGATTTCCAATCTATAGCATGATTATTTTGGCTGGCGTGATAAAAAATGGCATTATTAGTATTACAACTTCTGAAGGCATATTTGTGTTCTTTAATACAGGTTTCAATATTTTTTCCAGTTTCTCCTACGTATACTAAATCAACTTTTACAGGGAATGCTGTAGACACAGGCTTGTTCCTGTTTTGCAACGTTATTCCTAACCAATTTACTTTTTACGGTAGACGAATATTTGAACGCCAAAGCAAACTTAAAAATTTTCGTCAACGGTTTTACTCTTTCTAAGCCGGCAATGTAAGGCAAACTCACATATTGTTTTTGGTTAACTGAAGGTTCCCAAGGGACATAAAAAGATTTTCTGGCTTTAAAATACGCCTCTCTGATAAACCACTCAGGATATTTTAAATCCTTAAAAAGTTCCAAATCTTTGAATTTTCCGGGTCCAGCAAATGTGGGCTACAAATCCTGAGTGCTCTTAGAAGCATGGAAGAAATAATTGAGCTTTTAACCCCTTCATCATGATATGAAAAATAATGAATGTACGAATTACAATGAGTAGGTTTTCTATAGACCGTGAAATTGGGCTTTCCGCTTTCGTTAATGACCAAAACATCTAGAAAAGGTAATTGTTTGTCGTTCTCTCCCATTCATATTTAAATTTAATAGCGGGAACAAGATTATTTAATGACTGAAAGAAAGTGTCAAAGTTGTTCCAGTGGTCAGGCCAAAATGAGAAAATATCATCTACATAACGAAACCAAATTAGATTCCTGGGACATATTGTTTGCAACAATTCCGACTCATAATATTCCATGTATAATGTACTCAGTATTGGAAATAAAGGGGACCCCATTCCATACCAAAACGTTGCAAATAAAGTTCTTCACCGAAGGAGAAGGCATTATTAGTGACACAGAGTTTTATCAGTTCTAAATATACAGATGTGGGCATGCCTAGTTCTACGTTACATGTTGGCAATTTTCTATCTAAAAAACTAAGTACATCATCAATGGGAACTTTCGTAAACAAGGACTCAAAGTCAAAACTGATCATTCTTCCCCGTTTTAAATCTAAGGAAATAACTTTGTTAATAAAGTCACAGGAATTAGTGATGTGCGAGCCTGAAAATTGACCAACTAATGGGGACAATTTATCTGCAAGAAATTTAGATAACCTGTAACTAAAGGAACCCATGTGTGAAATAATGGGACGGAGTGGTATATTAATCTTATGGGTTTTGGGTAAGCCGTAAATGTGGGGGAGTTTGGGGTTAATCTGTAGAAATATTTTAGGGTCAATCGCTGGGACATCTTTTAATAAGTTCCTGATAGTTTTGTTGAATTCAGCAGAGAGACGCTTTAGGGGGGACGATCTCACTTTGGTGTAGGACTGTAGGTGAATTCATCACTAAGTAACGCTCCCATTTTTGTTTATTCACCAGTGGTGGGCACCGTTAACCAAAAAGTTAACTTCGATAACGATAATCCGTTAACCCCAATTTTTAACTCCGATAACGATAATCCGATAATTTTACTACAAAGTTAACGGAAGTTAACGATAATCCGTTAACGATAACTATTTCTTTACTAACATTTAAAAAAATTAAGGAAAAAAGCTTTAAAACCCATAGAAAATGTTTATTTATGCAAAATCCAACAATAAATAGGTATTTAACTATTTTTATCAAGTTTTGCAACTTTTTTGCTTAATAACTTTTTTTTTTATTTTTAATAAAAAATGTACTGATTACATGTTTTGAAACCCTTGTAACCACTAACCATTAACTAAATTTTAATTTACCAGAGAATTATTATGGCGGGAACTGAAAGGTAAAATTAAATTTTAGGCACATTTATTAAAGACTATGACACAATGTGCTGGTTGCCCTTCAGAAAGACCAACTTCTCAAAGTTAGGCCCAACTGCCAGTCTTCACCTCTTGGGCCTCAGGATGTCCTTGCCGAGAGAGAAGAGCCGTTCCACTGCGGCAGAGGACGGAATTGGCAGACTGAAGTTATGGCGGTTTGAATTCATTCGCGGAGCGGTGATCTTCCGTGAATGACTCCTCGCAGTTAACGTGTTAACGGACTTTAACAGACTAAATATCGAGTTATCGGAAGTTAACTGGTCCGATAACGATAAATGGAAATTAACTTCCGTTAATAGTCCGTTAAAAAAAGTTAACTTCGTTAATTAACTGTTATCGGATTAACGCTTTAGTGCCCAACACTGATAATCACACTTGTCCAAAATAACCACAGTGTTACTTTTGTCCGCTTTAGTGACAAATATTGCTTCGTTCTTCCTGAGCTTGTCTAAAGCTAAACGGAATCTTTTGGGAATTGAGTCCATTGAGTTGAAATGTTCCAGAAACTTCCTCAGAATCAAACCATTTTTTTTTCGGTAAAATGTAAATGGAATAATAAACGTAAATGTAAATGTAATAATGGAAGTAATAAATGTGTAAATAAATATAAATGCAATAAATGTAATAATAAAGGTAATAAAATAAATGTAATAATTAGTGTAAAGGTATAATAATAATGTTAAATGTAAATGCAATAAAATGTTAAAAAATGTAAATGCAATAATAAATGCAGTAATTATGTCAAAATAATAGAATCTGTATGTATAGAACAAGAAGATAGTTTTAATTTGTGCGAATGCACTTATAAGCGGGACCTTTAATAAAAATGCCCTTCTGGGATTGGGGGAACGGGATCTAGCCTAGGTGCGAATTTCTTAGTGGTCTCTGGATTGTTTCCTTCTCGCCTCTTTCTTTCGTTTTTCGGTTTATAATTTCTGTATAATAAACAACAATGTAATAATCAATGCAATAATAAATTTATAATTTCTATAATAATAATGCAATATTAAATGTAATAAATTTAATAATAAATGTAATAATTATGTAAAAAAATAATAGAATTTGTATGTATAGAACAAGTAGATAGTTTTAAATTTGTGCGAATGTACTTATAAGCGGGTCCCTTTAATAAAAATGCCCTTCCAGTGTCGGGAGAACGGGATCTAACCTAGGTGCGAGTTTCTTAATGGTCCCTGGACTGTTTTCCCTCTTGTTTTTGGTTCATTCGTTTTTCTGTATCCACCCGAAGAGGATGCCAGTGGGCATCGAAACTGTTGTGGAAATAAACTCTGTCTATTAGAGTTGGTTTTTATTATCATATTTTGACCTTCTCGTACAAAAAAGTGAAGTTTTTTGCATTTATTATTTTTGGTTATTCTCTTCCCAACTCTCTCTCTCTCTCTCTCTCTCTCTCTCTCTCTCTCTCTCTGTATATATATATATATATATATATATATATATATATATATATATATCAAAGCTATTGACTTCTCCTTAGGGAAACGGAGCTTACAGATGAACAGAAGGACCAACACAACGGCAAACATTTTCATTTATTTTTTGTACTTCAGACGTTTCGACAAATCTTTTGTCATCATCAGTGAATTAAGTCTTAAAACCTTAAAACAAAAGTAAAAAGTGAAAATTACATCAATACAATATTAAAACCATTAAAATTAAAACCTTAAAACAAAATGAAAATTGCACCAATACAAAATTAAAATTATTTAAATTTCATCACTACAAAAATTAAAATTAAATTAAATTACCTCAATAGGTAAATACACAATGTTTACATCAACCTCCATACTTGGCAAAGCCTAAGAGAACACTGGATGGTCAGAGGATTAGAAAGGATATGTCTATGAGAATCGGTTGGTTAGTTAAAAGAGCTGTAATTTGTAGGATGAGCTATTATTGTTAATGGAGGGTTTGTTTCTATAGATGTACAAAGATTCTAAAATTCGGAGTTCTGTGAGGTTATTGGATCTAGTTAAAATTTGAAACTGAGTTTTGTGAAGGGGATGGTTGTTTTCATTACTATGGCTTCTAATTGCGGATTGTAGAGGGCTACTGAGGGGACGGTTGGTACGGACTGACAAGCCCAAATGTTGAGAAAGGCGCACTTCCAGTTGGAGTTGAGTGCTGCCAATATACGCAGCCTCACAGCTGTCGCACGTGTATTTGTAAACAACATTGGGGCATACAGTTTTGGGGAATTCATCTTTGAACTTTAAAAAATTTGATAATTTAAGTGGGTTGACGAAGGCGAATCTAGTTTATTTGGGGACAACTAGACTTGAGCAGTTTGGACAATTCACCTCGAATACGCAATGATAAATAACCATAAAAAGGTAATTTAATATATTGGTTTCTTTTTGTACTGTATTTATGGGGAGTTTAGTATTAAAAGTGATATTTAAAAATTTCTTTAATTGGTTATCGAATAGATTAGAAGGGTAGTAATTGTTAATAAACTACTTTTTAAAAAATTTAAATTCTTCGTTTAACGAAAAGTAATCCGAACAAATACGGTAACTTCTTGTTAATAATGTTACTATAGCACTAATCTTATATTTATAAAACATACAACTTAAATAATTGGTTCCCAAGCCAGTAAAAGTTTGTTTTCGAAATAGTGAAGTTTGGAACTTATTATGAGCCCGTTTAACTAAAACATCAGGAAAGGTAAACCATTATTTGTTTCGTTTTCACATGTGTACTTAATATTACTATGTTGTTATTAAGATAATGAAGAAAAGTTTTACGTGTGAAGGATGGTTAAATATTAAGAAAGTGTCATCCACGTATCTTCTGTAATATATGGGTTTAAAACTACTAGGGCAACTTTTCAACCAAATTTCTTCGTAATGGCAAAGAAATGCATTTGCTAGTGTTGGGCTCAACGGGGAACCCATAGCTACCCCATCCCCAAATAGTTATCCCCAAATAAACTTTAGATTCGCCTTCGTCAACCCACTTAAGTCAACCCACTTAATTTTTTAAAGTTCAAAGATGAATTCCCCAAAACTGTATGCCCCAATGTTGTTTACAAATACACGTGCGACAGCTGTAAGGCTGCGTATATTGGCATCACTCAACTCCAACTGGAGGTGCTCCTTTCTCAACATTTGGGCTTGTCAGTCCGTACCAACCGTCCACTCAGTAGCCCTCTACAATCCGCAATTAGAAACCGTAGTAATGAAAACAACCATCCCCTTCACAAAACTCAGTTTGAAATTTTAACTAGATCCAATAACCTCACAGAACTCCGAATTTTAGAATCTTTGTACATCTATAGAAACAAACCCTCCATTAACAATAATAGCTCATCCTACAAATTACAGCTCTTTTAACTAACCAACCGATTCTCATAGACATATCCTTTCTAATCCTCTGACCATCCAGTGTTCTCTTAGGCTTTGCCAAGTATGGAGGTTGATGTAAACATTGTGTATTTACCTATTGAGGTAATTTAATTTAATTTTAATTTTGTTGTGATGAAATTTAAATATTTTATTTTGTATTGATGCAATTTTCATTTTGTTTTAAGGTTTTAATTTTAATGGTTTTAATATTGTATTGATGTAATTTTCACTTTTTACTTTTGTTTTAAGGTTTTAAGACTTAATTCACTGATGATGACAAAAGATTTGTCGAAACGTCTGAAGTACAAAAATTAAATGAAAATGTTTGCCGTTGTGTTGGTCCTTCTGTTCATATATATATAATATATATATATATATATATGAAAATTATTTCACGAAAGTAACACGTGAAAAATATTTATGATGAATAAAACCACGAGGAAAGGAAACACAAATGGTGCTCAAGCGCTTTCGTCTAATGACTCCTCAGGAAACACTGAAGTACATAAAAAGGTTTAAGCCTATATATAGGTTACAGAAAGAAAAAAGAAAAATAAATAACATACATACACACACACACATATATATATATACATAATACACATACATATCTATATATACAAACATACATACATACATACATACATATATATACAATAAACAGAGAAGTAAAAATAAAAAATTAAAAATTAAACCTTAAGGATTACCATGTGGCGTACAGATTTGTAAGGAAAATATCGATTTTTAGCACAAGATCAAATGGATTATAAAAATACAAATTTATACTGGAACTCTGCCGGGTTTTTAACACACTGCTGCCTATGGTCAGGTTTCGATATATATAAAAAAAATAAAATGCAAATTAAAAATTAATCGATTTTTAGCACAAGATCAAATGGATTATAACAAATACAAATTTATACTGGAACTCTGCCCGGGTTTTAACACACTGCTGCCTATGGTCAGGTTTCGATATATATATAAAAAATAAAATGCAAATTAAAAGTTAATAAAGTAGAAGACACGTTTACCAAAGATTTAATGTTTTACCCTTCTTATCTAAATCTGTTTTAAAGGAATTCAAAATAACAGGATCGAGTTGAAAAAGACCTTTGCTTATGTTGAAGTTATTTGAAAGTTGGATAATGGCAGACTCAAGAATATTTCTATTAACAATGTTTGCTTGAATGGAATAAACTGAAGCATTATTCCAATCAATACAGTGGGCTAACTCTGACAAATGGACAAAAAGGGCACTGACAACTGTCCTGTTCTAACGAATATTGATGCTGTTTTAACGTGTGTGCAAAATCCTTTCCCGTCTGACCTATGTAAAAGGAATCACATTGTTTACAACCATTTTATAGATAATGCCTGAATTATTGGTAGGGCTATTTTTACTATGATATTTTTCACAATATTGTTATATGAAAATACTACATAATATCCAAAAGTTTAAGTACATTAGCAATGCCTAAAAAGCCCTGGAAAAATGGAAGTAAAAAATATCATAGTAAAAAATAGCCCTACCAATAATTCAGGCATTATCTATAAAATTGGTTGTAAACAATGTGATTCCTTTTACATAGGTCAGACGGGAAAGGATTTGCACACACGTATAAAACAGCATCAATATTCCGTTAGAACAGGACAGTTGTCCAGTGCCCTTTTTTCCATTTGTCAGAGTTAGCCCACTGTATTGATTGGAATAATGCTTCAGTTTTATTCCATTCAAGCAACATTGTTAATAGAAATATTCTTGAGTCTGCCATTATCCAACTTTCAAATAACTTCAACATAAGCAAAGGTCTTTTTCACTCGATCCTGTTATTTTGAATTCCTTTAAAACAGATTTAGATAAGAAGGGTAAAACATTAAATCTTTGGTAAACTTGTCTTCTACTTTATTAACTTTTAATTTGCATTTTATTTTTTATATATATCGAAACCTGACCATAGGCAGCAGTGTGTTAAAACCCGGGCAGAGTTCCAGTATAAATTTGTATTTTTATAATCCATTTGATCTTGTGCTAAAAATCGATTAATTTTTAATTTGCATTTTATTTTTTTATATATATCGAAACCTGACCATAGGCAGCAGTGTGTTAAAACCCGGGCAGAGTTCCAGTATAAATTTGTATTTTTATAATCCATTTGATCTTGTGCTAAAAATCGATATTTTTCCTTACAAATCTGTACGCCTCACTGGTAATCCTTTAAGGTTTTAATTTTTAATTTTTTATTTTTACTTCTCTGTTTATTGTATATATAGATATGTATGTATATTTATATAATTTATAATATATATATATATATATTATATATTATATATATGTGTGTGTGTGTATGTATGTTATTTATTTTTCTTTTTTCTTTCTGTAACCTATATATAGGCTTAACCTTTTTATGTACTTCAGTGTTCCTGAGGATGTCATTAGACGAAGGCGCTGAGCACCATTTTGTGTTCTTTTCCTTCGTGGGTTTTATTCATCATATATATATATATATATTATATATATATATATATATATATAACTGGGCTGGTGGATCGTATAGGGATAACTTTGGAAAAAGTAGAGCCCTTCTCAGTAAAGTCTGCCCACCCCTGTATTAAGGGATGGAGAGTTTTCGACTTTATTAGGATTCTGATATCATCAATGGCATCCAAAAATTTTTCATTTGGGGAGTTTGGAGGTCTATAGATGACTATCAGTACCACGTTTAGTTTCTCTATTTTCACTGCAAGGGTTTCCACGAAGCTGTTGGATTTACTTATTACCGTCTCTGTCATACGTCTCTCATGTATATGAAAATGAAAATGAAAAGGTTCATTGGCAGACTATAGTCCATATGACAAATATTATTAATACAATGACAGTTCATATACTAAGGATAGAAATACATACAATTGATTAGAAATAATACTGCACTGTCGAAGTTAAGTGGAGCTAAAACAGACGTTTTCGTACCAAGAAGTCCATAGCTTAGAGCAGGGGTGGGGAACCTGCGGCCTTTTGAGGTACTAGTTGCGGCCTTCTGCCTATTTGACATTCAGAATTCATACCGTACGATAATGGACAGCAACTGATACCCCTTTAGGGCTTTAGGCTATTTCATTAGATCATGGTTTCAGCTTCACTGCTTCTTACACATACAAGCCTTCTTTATGGCTTGAACAATAGGAAATATGGCAACGTTGCCAGTTGAAACTGGCAGAGTTGCCTTACGGCTTACGCCCTTACCTATCAACGATCAACTCGACTGGCTGACTGGATGACAGTTACTGACGATTCTCCGATAGTGACACGCAAGCTTGTTTCCTTTAAAACTAAATCTTTGATCAATTCGTGTACCATTTTTATTTAAAAATCTTCTGGTACCCAAATCATGTCAAAAACTGTGAAAAGAAAATTAAAGGAAGAGAACAGAGTATTCCATGAAGAATGGGAATTGCAGTATTTCATAGTTGCTGAGAAAGATAAAATGATGTGTTTGCTCTGCAACGCCATAATTGCAACAGTGAAGAAACACAATGCATATCAGCATTATGCAACTCATAAGAACCACAAGTATGCTATATTGGAAGAAGAACCCCGAAAGTCTGCACTTACGAAGATGAAACTTCAAAAGCAGCAACAACAGCAAGTATTTAAAACGATATCAGGCCTAGGGACTGAAATCACTGAAGCAACTTATAAAGTAGCATATATACTTGGAAAAAGAGGTAAGCCATATAGTGATGTGGAAATCATAAAAGAATGCATTGTTGAAATTGTAGCCTCTTTAGATTCAGACAAGGTTAACAAATACAAACAACTACCTCTTTCAAGAAGGACCATAACTGATCGGCAACATGAATTAGCCCTCAATGTAACTGAACAATTTCATACAATATGCCAAAGCGAAAATACTTATTATTCGATTGCCTTGGATGAGTCCACTGATATTACTGACTCAGCGCAAGTGTCATTTTTTATTCGTGTTAAAACTGCAGATTTTCAATGCTACGAGGAGTTACTGGCTTTGGGTACCCTTACGGGGAAGACACGTGGAATTGACGTCTTGTCTCTCTTCAAAGAAAAATGCCGTGAAGCGAAACTGAATTTATGTAATTCAGTAAGTGTATGCACAGATGGTGCACCTTCCATGAGAGGAAAATGTGCAGGATTTGTTGCGCTACTACAAAAAGAACTGCCAAATCCAGATAGCTTGATTTCCTTTCACTGTATTTTGCATCAACAGAATCTCTGTGCCAAATCTACTGTTTTAAGTGACATATTAAGTAAAGTTATACGTATTGTGAACTACATTAGAGCAAATGCATCACGACATCGCCAGTTTCGCAATATGCTTATGCTTGATGATGAAACATTCAGTGTGGATCTTCCGTATCATTCTAAAGTGCGCTGGTTGTCACAAGGGCAAGTCTTTGAAAAACTTTTGTCTTTGCGAAAACAAATCACAAGATTTTCTGAGGAATTCAATGAACCATGTGAATTGTCAAAAAAGGATTTCTGCAGAAATGCTGCATTTTTGTGTGACGTAATGTCAAAGCAAAATGACCTGAATATTTCTTTGCAAGGTAAAACGAAATCCATATATGAAATGTGGCAAAAAATCCAGGCTTTTCGGAGGAAGCTGCGCTTTTTCAAAACTATCCTTACCCGATCGGAACTTTCAGCTGAACATTTCCCTGAATGGCAAAGGTAATTGATGAAGAAGATACAACCAAATCATTAAGGGAATGCGATGTGAAAGAATACACAGCTGTCCTAGACTCCCTAATTGAAGAATACGATAAAAGATTTGAAGATTTTGAGAAACATGACTTCACACTGAAACTAGCTTTCCAACCACATCTGGTTGATGTCTCCAAAGCACCTGAAGATTTACAGATGGAGTTGATTGAGCTATTAGAAGATAATATCCTTAAGTCTATTTGATATTAAGAAGGATCCTGTTGAAATATGGAAAAATGGCGTTGAATACCCACGTCTGCGCTAACATGCTCGTCGAACGTTGCCTTCTTTCGGCACAACCTACTGTTGTGAATCAACGTTTTCATATGTGACTCAAATCAAAACGCGCTTGAGATCTCAGATGACGAATATTCACCTGGAGGACCAACTAAAACTACGGTCAACGATATTGGAACCAAATGTACGACTCTTGTCCCGCAATAAGCAGTCACAAAAAGCCATTAAATGGTTTATCACTTTTTCACTTAATATTAACATCATTTCACTTAATATCATTTTTCACTTAATATTAGTTCTATTGTTAATTATTTCCCCCAAAAAATAAATGTGCACTTGCTGAATTTTTTATTTATTATAAAAGCCCTCACGTATTATCAAGTTTGATTTAAAATTAATAAATATGTAGATTGTAGACTAAAATATAACATTTTGTTGTACTGTATATGTTAAATTCTCAGCATGCGGCCTAAGAGGGTCTTGGTTAAATGAAATGCGGCCTTCCAATGAAAAAAGGTTCCCCACCCCTGGCTTAGAGGATAAATGGCAGGACTCATGGATAGCTTGGATGATCGGGTTGGTTGATTTTTTAATTCTTTGCATTAGACTGTGTTGAACACGTCTTGTTACCTCCGGGAAGCTCGGGACATTGCGGGTAGCAAACATTTGCGAAGCTGAGCATCTCGGGGGTAATTTATGTAAGAGTCTAAAAGACCTGTTGTACAGCAAATTTAGAGTTCTGCCAGAACCTTTTTTATAATTCACCCAGAGTTGCTCACCGTATTATTACTGCAGAAAGTACGAAAGAGTGTCTTTAGCTTCACTTGTACAGAAACGAAAGTTTCTTATGGTCATATTCGCTTTAGCACACAGGCTTCGAGATTGTTTTCTTATATCCGAGTCATCACTCAAGGAGCTGGTAATAGTTTGACCCAAATACTTAAACTCTTGTACTTCCTCAATTACTTCACCATTCATTTTAAACCTTATATCAGCTGGCTGATTACAGCTTTTAGGATGAAATTGCATTACCTTAGTTTTTGTAACATTAAAAAGAATATCATGTTTCTGCGAATAAACTTCGCAGACGTTTAGTAGCTGATCCAGACCTTTAACAGAGGGACTTATTAACACCATATCATCGGCATAAACTAAGTTATTTATCCTTGTGTTATCTATACAACATCCCACTGTTGCCTCATTAAGTGAAGCAATTAATCCGTCAATATACACATTAAACAACATAGGGGAGAGCAAGGAGCCTTGTCTCACCCCGCAAGAGGAGCCAAAACACTCGGATAGTACATTGCCTCACCTAACAGTGAAAGATTGGTGGGAATACCAAAATTTCAATAAATTTAATATGTACATGGGAACCTTCCTGTCTTCTAGTTTTGCAAATAAAATATTGTGGTTCACCCTATCATATGCCTTACTTATATCAAGGAAACAGCTATAAATGGTTGAATTACTGTCAATGTATTTAGATATTGTTTCTTTAAGTACATAGATACACAGGTCAGTTGAGTGGGACCTTTTAAAGCCACACTGATTAGGAGATGTCCATAGGAAATCATTTAATCGGAGTAACAAGAGTTTTTTAGTAGTTTCGAGAAGCAGGAAGCGACAGCAATAGGCCTGTAATTATTGCTGGACAGAATGTTCCGTACTTATTTTTGACCAGGGGCAAGATATATACCCTCATGAACTCTGCAGGGATATAGCTATGAGCAAGCATGGCTGATAGGAGCAATGATATATGCAGACATACTACGTCATTTGCATATTTTAAGTGCTCATTCGATAAGTCATCTACCCCTGACGCAGAACCAGTCTTTAACTCTTTAATTAACCTCTTTACTTCAGAAAATGATATCAAAATATTTTCCCTTGTCCCTCCCACAATCGTTTCGCTGCAATCTATCTTAAGATTATCCCTACTCACACTATTAAGAATGTTAGAGTAGTGGTTTTTCCACAGCTTTGCAATTTCATCCTCCCCCGACACCCCATCGATTGTCGGAGGGAGGACATTTTTGTCACCCGTTTGATTCTTAACAAATTTCCAAAATTTGTTATTATCGTTATTTATGCGAGCTTCACAGGCTTTTGATGCTCGAATAGACTCTTCTTCCTGTTTACATCGCCTTATGGCCGCCTTATACTGACCCCTACTTCTACACATATTCATGTATACTGGTCCTAATCTGGGTCTACCATGAAAGCACCACAAATCATAGGTGTCTTTCGATTCCCTCTTCAGGGGGGGGGGCAATAAAATCATTCCATCCAGGAATAACCTTAGTATGATAGTTGTAAGATTTAATCAGGGGGCTTCCTGCTTCTCTTAACAGGGATATAATCTTACTATAATACCTATCTATGAGGTTACAGTGAGAATCATTTGAGCAAGGATTATTACAGGCAAGGTGCAAAATTTCTAAATTATTGAAGAGGTGACATGTTCTGTCTTTGTATTCTATTCTCTGCTGCATATTAACATTGGACCAATCGACGCGATTATTCTTACCTATTGAGTTCTTGTTAAGTCGTGTTGCGCATAAATTGGTAACGTTAATTAATATTTCTAATGGTCTATGATCAGAAAGAAGGAAATCATGCAAAGTATGAACTCTAACAATTCGATCCTTTAGAATTTAGATTATTACTAGTGAGACAATGATCAATCCACCTGGTGGTACCACTCATATCGCTAACGTATGTAAAATTACCACTGGCTACCCCTAATAAATCTATATCACTTATACTTAAATTGGCCGACTCGCACATGTTGCCAATTCTACAAAGAATTCCGAGTTTACATGTGCGTTAAAGTCCCCCATTATTATACAGTGAGAATATTTGGGGTTATCTGATAATGACTTAATTTTGTACAGCAAATCAATGTATTCATCTAGATTACTGCCGTTGTTGTATGGTAAATAGCAGTTTACAATTAATATGCAATCATTGTTCACTTGTAATTCAATGCCTAACAACCTTACATTATCGCTTGTTAAAATTTTTATATGTTTTGACAAATTTTTCCTTAATAAGAGAGCAACACCACCAAAAGGCCTACCGTACATTAATTCATCTGACAAGTCTACTGCTGATGACGCATGGTACATAAAATCATCATGGATGGTAGAGAGGAATTTTAGCTCTTGCTTAGGTAGCCAGTGCTCCTGCAGGAGTATCAAATCTGCACTGTCGCAGATTTTATGAACATCTATAGTTGAATTCCTCACTGCATTATATGAGACTATTTTCAACAAGTTATCCGCCATGACTGATAGAGAATTTATTATTAGTAAGATTATTATTATTATTAGTAAGATTATTATTATTATTAGTAAGATTATTATTATTATACACAGTACAACTTTCAGGCATTACCGTTAGGGCGCCTATTATTACTATTATTATTATTATTATTATTTT